>PVJA010017916.1:0-40850 GCA_004027025.1 Myocastor coypus | reverse complement strand
TTTTTTTTTTTTTTTTTTTTTTTTTTTTTTTTTTTTTTTTTTTTTTTTTTTTTTTTTTTTGAGACATGGTCTCACTGTGCAGTTCAGACTGGCCTTGAACTCACTTTGTAGCCCAGGCCAGGCTCGAATTCACAGTAAACCTCCTACCTCAGCCTGCTGGGTGCTAATAAATTAACTTTCTTCTTACTGTGCTACTCTAAATTCCAGATACTACATATTCGAGAGATAAACAGATACTTAATTCCATAATCCTAAAACAAATACGTCAAATCATTTTTACCCTTTTTTCTATAACTTGTCAGTTGATACTGTAAGGTCAACTGTACTTCACCTGCCTTTTTACTCTTGGCAAATGCATTTTTCCTGCATCTTTAACTGGATGCTAATTATGTTATTAGGCCACAATAATAATATTGCTTGTGTAACAGCTTGGCTTCACAGGCTGGACTTTGTACTCCTGGGCGGGGCAGCAGCTGATAGACTAAGGCAGCAAATGGGGGAGCGCAGTGGATGGGTGCAGCCTGCTCTTAGCAGGAGGTGGATGAATTTGCAGGCGGCCCCAGGAAAGCTTTGTCTATTTGTTCACAATCCTGAAGCTTTCTGGAAATCCGAGTTTCAACAGTTGTAAAGCCTCCTTTGAAACTGTTTTCTTTTCAACAGACACGCATATCTTCTAAGCTAGAAAAATAAAGGCCCTTTCCATGAGTGCTGTGTGGCTGCCGAGAGAGCGTTCTAAGTGTACAGTGGGGGAGGGGTCTGCTTTGAGACACACCAGGGGGGTTAATGCACTCCAGCATTAAGTTATTACAGAGACGCTGGTGGCGAGGACCTTGCACATGAAGGCATAGGTTATTCACGCTAGAGAGCCTGCCATTTCTCCCCTTTGATTCAGGCCGCCATATTTTGGGCTAAATAAATCTTTCTACATCTTTTAAAAATAACTTTTCCTAAATTGGAAAATACCTGTTTCAGCTCACAGACTTTGCATGGTATAGATACTTTGTATGAAACAGGAGTTAGTTTTCTGTAGTTCAGGATGAAAGCCTGCGAGTCCGTGGGAGATGCAGCAGGTGGTGGGGATTTCGTGCTGCTACAACCTGAGCACCTTGGGCGTCCAGGCATTCCCGCCTGAGAGAACGGTTCAGGTGCTGTTCGTAAGGCCAAGCCATTTCCTCCCTCCAAGGAAGCAAGTCAGAAGTGCCACACCAGCTGTCTGTTTTGTGTTGACAGGATCCATAAAATGCTCTTTTACGGTGTGTGCTTTGGGAAAATAATTTTTGATTTCTTCTAAATGACTTGAGTGATAATTGGTGCTACACAGAACTGCTCAAAATATTACCAAATATGGCAAGTAAAATATGTTCCCTTTTCAAGCATTCTAAATTAACTTCTACATATTGATATTTAGAATTGCTATATGGCGTTTCCAAATCTTGGTTGGCCTAACTGGTTTGAAATACAAAAATGTTCACCCTAATTATAATTGCCATATTTGTTTTGTGTATAGATATAGTACCCGAATGGAGTTCATCTTCAGGGTGAGTTTTAATTCGTTGGCAGCATACCTTTTCCAGAGAATGTCTAGGTATAAGTTAAATCCTGAGGCATTTATCATATTGTGTGTTCTTTCTGGATACACTGAAGACTTGTTTTTTCATTTTTCTGCCCACCCAGTGCATTCTCTTTTGAAATCTGCGTTTAATAGCATAGCTATAGAGAAAGAGAAGCTGAAGCAGATGGTCTCTGAGCAAGATCACAATAAAGGCCACAGCACACAGATGGCCCGGCTCCGGCAATCACTGTCTCAGGTAAAGAGAGTGTTTGCATGTGTGTGACACGGTCCCAAAGCTGTCAGGCAAAAGCTGGGGGTGGAGGCATCAGTCCTGGGTCCAGCACATTCCTCTGACATTGTCTCAAGACCCTGCAGTGCCAGTGTCGAACTTTGTTGCTTTTCTTCCCAAAAATGTCAAGGTAGGAGTGAAAATGAACCACCTTGATGCTCACACGCATCCATTGCTTGCATACGTGCAATTGTTATTTTGATTTGAATACTTAATACCTAAGCTCATTCATCAAGTAGACCTTTTTTTTTTTCTAAAAAGCATTCAGATATATATGCATGATTGACACATCTCAGACATAGTTCAGAATATATTCAATCTAGTGGTAAATAAAACAAAATCTACTAAATCTTCCACACATCATTTTTCCACATAGATTTTAATCTTCTGAATATTAGTAATTAGTATTAGTAATTAGTATGAGCTCATTTTTTCCCATTGTTTACTCTTTGGCAATTCTCTTCCTGTCTGAGATGTTTCCTGAAGCTAGACTTAGGCATTTGCACTATGTGCTATATAGTTAATCTTGTTAATACTAATCAAGTCCCTAGGTATATCAAAATTAGGATTTGTGCTATGAACCCTTCAAAGTTTTGCATGTTTTCTTACACTAAGTGCTTCCTCTGTAGGGAACATTTTCTTCAGTTAGTCCATAAATGCACTTACTTTAGTTCCTTTAAGAATTCAATGTTATGTGATTTTGTGTGAGAACTCGGTGTTTATATAAAATATTATTCACTTCATGGTGCCTTGGATCAGAGTGAAGGGGCAAGCGAATCCTGGGTAAGTGTTTCTTCATGTGGATCGGATCCTGCTTGAATCACTTGACTTCAGTCCCTAAAAATTGGCTGAAAACCATAGCTCTGTGTCTTACATACTTGAGTAGTCAGCATATTTTCAGTGTTAAGTTTTGTGTCCTGGATTTGCTGCTCCTTGGCCACACTTCCTGCATCCACCAGCACAGCATGCACGCTGCTGCTTCCAGTGCTATGCCGGGGGCTCAGGAGCATGCGCATTGCAGTAGCACTGCCCTCCCAGCCCTCAGGTGGGTTCACTCCCTAGGGCCCTGTGGGTTTTCTGTGGACTCTTCTGTCTCAGAGCTGGTCAGCACTCAGTTGACATCAAAATAATGCTCAAATAAGCATACAGATGTTTTCTTATGAACACATAAAATACACTCTTGGTCCCCTAAATATTGCAGTGTTTCCTTAATATGTGTTTAATGATGAAAGCTTAGAAGTAATTTAAGATTGTCTTAATGATGCTTGGAATAATATTCCTGAACTAAGGGAGAAGACAGCATCAGTAGAGGAAAGGGTGGGTTTCGGAGACACTGAGGAAGAGTGATTGCTTAGAGATGAGGTGAATGTTATAGAGAGACAAGGAGACAGAGCCAAGTCCAGGTTTTCTTTTTTTACTTGGATAACTGAGTATGTTCCCCAAGGAAGGGGAACAAGAGAAACTGGTTTGTCAGAAATATATAATGAGTGATTTTGCAGATCATCCAGCAAACAACTGGCTGTACAGATATAGAGCTCAGGAGAAGGCAATATGTGGGTCACAGTATGTCAGCAAAGTTACAGGTGTTCGTGAATCGTGTATCCATTGAATAAAGGAGGTTCACCAGTGTTCTGGTGCTGCTTATCACAGAGAACATTAATATCTTCATAACAGGCTGTTTAAAAAAGTATTATTTGATGGAGACCAGAAGAAGCAGTCAAGAATTGAGGAGTGATGGTCATTGAGGTCCAGAGTAGAGTTTCAGTAGTCCAACCAAGGGAAAAGTTAATAGCATCTGATTAACAGCAAGGAGCATGCAGCCTGAATGTTGACCCTGGAATTTGTAGTCTTTGCAGCATGTTTAAAAGAATGAACCAAAGGGCTGGGGAGATAGCTCCTTGGCACAAGTGCCTGCCTGGCAAGTGCAAGGTCATGAGTTTGAACCCCCGTCCCACAGAAAAGAAAAAAAAAAAAAAAAAGAAAAAAGAAAAGAATGAATCAGGGTGGAGGGATAGCTCAGTAAAATAAGTGCTTGCCCAGCAAGCGCAAGATCCTGAGTTCACTCCCCAGTACCACCAAAAAAAAAAAAAAGAATGAACCAAAGTGCCCGGCTAGCTACTAATCTCACATTAGTAGAACGTGAGATTCTTAAAAGAATAAGCCAGACGAAGATGCTGAAAGTGGGAGACAACTGGTGCAACCATCCTCGATAGCCAAGTCTGTTTTCATCATCCTTCCTTTAGTACAGCTCTTAAGAAATACCAAATAGCTTGAATACATAGAGATGATTCCTGTCCATGCTTTGAGCACGTTTTTATATCAGTACAACCTCACATAGTGATACGTAGTCACCCGAGGCCTTTTTCCTCCACGTTCGAGTGTCACGAGTTTAATGACCAGGTCTTCCCACAGAAAAGTGTGAAAAAAAAGAAAGAAAAGGGAGGTGGGAGAGAGATGGTGTTTAAATAACTTTAACTGGCCTCTCCTTTTTAAGCTTCTATTTTGACCTGAGTCCTATTTGATATGTTTCGAGTGCTCAAAGTGCTGGTTTTCTGTGAGGGATTTAAGTCCATCTATCACCTCCACAAATATGTCAGCCCCTTAGCCATCACATAGCATATAAAACACATGACATTATTCTTCAGTACATGTTCAGCATAAATTTTGTCCATTGCCTTGAGTGACTAACACTGTGAGGGCTGGACAGTGATATAAATTTCTCTTCTAACATAATATTACTTCCCTAATCTGTATGTGTACAAACATGTACATTACTTGGCTATTTTAGCCCCACAAAGCTTAAATTAACTTGCAAACCTGAAAGATAGTATAGTTATTGGGCTTATGCTTGTAGGGCACGGTATTTTATGCAGAATTTATCCCTTATAGACTATTGTGTTACACATTGGCTATAATTTCACGTCCTGGAACATGTGGTACCCTGAATCAAATCAAGTGCCATAGTAGATAAGACTAAGACCACCTTAGTACCCAACTTTACTTGAATTTAGCTTCCATATTCACCATATATTATACTGCATTAGTGTTAGTAGTTGGATTTCTGGGCCCAGAATTTGTGTAAAGCTTGCGCTACATGTAGGAAATCAGGTCCATACAAAGGCAAGCCACAAAATATGACACATCTATTCCAGCTAGAATTACCATGTTTCATCAGATTAATGTGCCATCAATTGCTGGATGCATTGCTACTTTGTGCATTGCTGACAAAGAAAAAGGCCATTACTGTCAATTGAACTGATGCTTCACTTCAGATCTGCTCATTGTGGGAAGGAATGAATCACCGAGTCCATGAAAAAACGGTGTGATTGAGGATGTGAGCAAAACATTGGCTTACAGCGTATAGCTAGCAGCACATTCCAAAATTCCTCTTGTGCTCTGTCATTCTTCCTGTCCACAGTTTTTTATATACCCAAAGTAAATATTGCGTGATGGGCTACAAGTTCCAAATCCACTTACTTGTTCCTAAATGGCATCGTTCTTGAGACTTGGCCAACTGTGTTGTGCATGAAGTTAGTTCTTGTAGAATCCTGTACATCTTTTTTTTTTGTTTTTGTTTTTGTTTTTTTGTTTTTTGTTTTTTTTTTGTCTTTTTGAGACAGGGTCTTGCTATGCAGTTGAGGCTGGCCTTGAGCTTACTTTTGTAGCCCAGGCTGGTCTCAAACTCGCACCAATCCTCCTGCCTCAGCTTCCTGAGTGCTGGGATTACAGGCGTGAGCCACCACGCCTGGCTCCATCTTGTTTTTTAAATAGCTGTCATATTTAAATTGCTATCATTTTGCCCATAATGTAACAGTACTTAAAAAGTCTTAAAGAGCTTTTGGCCATTGACCCTGTAGATCATGTTGCTGTAACTAGTCTGAGAAACAAATGCTGAATATAGTAAATAATTATGTGCACAAATATTCATGGCAGCATTATTTACTCTGGTAAAATATCACAGGTGTAGTAATAGGAAATCATTGCTTACGCAACTAAATTATGTTTCTAAAGAGCTTGCAACATAAAAATAATACTTCTATGCAAATAGTAAGGGACAAACATGGAGTAGAAACTATGCACCCAGTCAAGAGTATGAAAAAAAATGAACAGAAAACAAGTTAGGAAGAAATATACCAAACTACCAACAGCTGAATGGTAAAGTAAGAAACCTTTAACATAGTTTTCTACTTTTCGCATTTTCCAAATAGTATTTTTAGTTGAAAAAATATCAGAGGTGGTTTTGAAGAGACACCCAGCATTTTTTTTTTTTTTTTTTTTTTTTTTTTTTTTTTTTTTTTTTTTTTTTTTTTTTTTTTTTTTTTGTCTTTTTGAGTCAGGATCTCACTGTGCAACTCTGGCTGGCCTTGAGCTCACTTTTGTAGCCCAGGCTGGTCTTGAACTCGCACTGATCCTCCTGCCTTAGCCTCCCAAGTGCTGGGATTACAGGCGTGCACCACCAAGCCAGCTATACTTTTTTTTTTTTTTTTTTGGTAGTACCAGGGATTGAACTCAAGACCCTATGCTTGCCAAGTAAGCACTTATTCTACTGAGCTATCTCCCCAGCCCCCAGCATCCATTTTGTGACAGCTCTGTCTTTGACAGTTTCACACTTACTTTCTCACTCATGCTGAACCAGTTTTGTTTTATCCAAAGGGCTTGCTTCTGTGATGATTGTGTCTTGCAACCTGTTTCAAGCCATAAGGTTGCCATGTTGCCTTCCCAAGGCCACAAAGTCCGCTGAGTAAAAGCTTTATAACCGTCTCACCCAATTTAGGGTGAATTCTCACTATTGTCGGCAGGGTTGATAGCTACTTAAGTAGGGATTTAGGTCATTGATTCTCACTCAGAACTTGGAATGGCAGCTTTTCTCCATTGAGAAGGAATTGTATGTTTCTTGGATTTATTTGACTTGAGTGTCACCACCATGGAGAGATGAGCACATCGTGCAGTTTTTAGTGCAGTGTGAGCTCTTTAAGTGACAGTGAGCATGCATATGAAGCCTGCTTAGCGAAGACTTCCGAGACAGAGTTAGTTCCTGGATCTAGGGTGCTGGCCCGGTAGGGTTTTGGTCCTACAGTCTCGGGTAGAACTATGCTATTACTAACAGGTCTCCTTCATCTTTCCTGCTCATTGGCTGGTGCCAGAGGCTGGAGATCTGCCTCCTTTTTCCTTGCTTTGCCACTGTTTGCTGTCCTCAGAGACATTCCTTACATTATTTCTGGGCTTCTGGGCTCTCTCGTGTTAATTATCACTGAGAGTCTCATTTCCTGGACGGTACGCCTGTTCTTTAATATTACCACAGCTTCTGTGGTACCAGTACAGACAAAAGCATTGGGTTTTGGGGAGGGACATCCTAGTGTGGTTCTGAGTGGGCTGTACCACTCAGCGCTGGGCACTCAGCTCTGGCAAACATGGCCAACAGTCTGTGTGATCAGGGCAAAAGGAGGAGCCACCTGGGGAGGATGTACTGAGCCGGCTGGTGCATGCTCTGCTGGCAGCTTACTCGCTACCACTGGGGTGGCCGGAGGTGGATGTTTATTTCATGCTTTCTGTGCTGTATAACAATTTTTCTCTATCACCACATATATATTAGTAGCAAAAGTATTCCTTTTAAAATTTTAGCTTTAAATTCCATGCCCATGTGTTCGAAATAATAGAAGCAGGATAGTCTTCTACTTTTGTCCCTGAAGAAGGACAAGTGCTACAGTACATTGCCGTATATTTAAAATAGAACCAAACAGTGCTTAAATGTGGTGCAATATTAATATTAATATTCTGGCAATCAATTATACTTCTTTTTTTCCCAGCTGTCATTCTTTGCCAGTGTTGGTAAATCCTGGCAGATTCTTGGCTTTAAATTTTAGACATAATTTCAAAAATATTATTTTTGAAGTTTCAAAAATTAAAGAATAAAAACTTGTATTATTAGTCCTCTCAAAAGAAATATTTTGGGGCTGGAGAGATAGCTCAGTGGTCTGAGCACTCTCCTGGCAAGCATGAAGACCTGGGTTCAATGTCTGGTCCCACGTGCCATGCCAGCCCTCTGCTGTGCCAGCTACCAAAACCAGATATGGTGGCACACACCAGCCCTGTGGCTGCACACCATGCAGTTTTTAGTGCAGTGTGAGCTCTTTAAGTGGCAGTGAGCATGCATATGAAGCCTGCTTAGTGAAGACTTCTGAGACAGAGACAGTTCCTGGCTCCAGGGTGCTGGCCCAGTAGGGCTTTGGTCCTACCATCATGGATAGAACGATGCTATTACAGACAGGTCTCCTTAGCTTTTCCTGCTTTCTCACTCATACCAAACCAGTTTTGTTTTATCCAAAGGGTTTGCTTCTGTGATGATTGTGTCTTGCAGCATGCTCAAGTCTTTCAGCCATGAGGTTGCCGTGTTGCCTTCCCAGGGCCACAGATTCCATTGAGTAAAAGGTTTATGACGGTCTCACCCAGTTTTGAGTAAATTCTCAACCATTGTCTGTTTAAATTTGATTTTTTCCTATTATATTCAGCAAATGTAAAAGTAATAAGGCACCAAAGTATGGTCAAATGCTTAGTAAATCTTTAAAAAAAAAAAAAAAGACTTTCACCAGAACTTCTTTTACCCCATTCCTACCTAGTAGCTACCCATTTTTCAGTTGAGGGGAAAGAGTTTCAGCAATAAAAGAATTTATTAATAAGGATATAAATGTTAAAAAAAATTCTTCAGACCATCCCAGGGAAGGATAAAATAAGCTTTTTATTTAATGTAAAAGCATTTTATTTTCCTCTTAGAGAACCAAATACTTATGATGAACTCCCTGGAAACACAGAAATGTGTCGTGTCAGAGTCAAAAACAAACCAGCATTATCTTTACGTTATTCTGGAATGGTACTGGCTCTTCATAGCAATAAGCAAAGAGCAATGTAAGATTCTGATTTAATGCTTCAATCAAATCTGAAGTGGATATTAAAGGTTACCAGGGCCATTGCATTATTTTTTACCTAAAGAAATTGAGATGCAGCAAAACTCAGTATCTTGATCAAGACCAGTTACCTTTCAGATTAAGAAAACCTCAGTTTTGACTCACAGTCTAGTATTTTTACTTTTCACATTACATCTACAAAAAGAAAAAAAAAATCTCTTTCTAATTTGAAAAAACACTTTGCCCTCATTTCCAATTGATATTGGTGGCTAGAGATTATCTTGTGGCCTTCCCACATGACCATTGAGCAAGATTGTACTTAGTGAATAAGAAAGGAACTTAAATGAGCATTTAACATTTTTATTTTTTTAATTATGTATTTATTTATTATTTTTATTCTTGTTTCAGAATCTTTGTTTATTCACTCATTTTTTTGGCCGGCTCAGCCCGCCCCAAGGGCAGCGCTGGCTCAGCATGTGGTGCCGGGGATCGAACTGCGGTCCCTGAAGCTGCCCAAGCTTTCCCAAGCAGGCGCCTTAGACCACTGAGCCATCCCGCTAGGCCCCTAACATTTTTAAATATCTGAGGGAAACCATTCTACCCTGTCCTCTGAACAGCAGACTTTGTTTCATATTCCCAGGCTGGAGAAAAGCACTTCTTATCCTTGCCCTTGAGTTTTGTTCACCTCATTCCAGCAGCCACAGAGGTGTAGTCACTAGGAAGGAATCATCAGCTGAGGTTTGTGTCAAAAACCTCAGGTTAAAACTGGGATTCTACAATTAAACCCATCAAACAGGAAGCCAGGAGGCTTCTTGCTCCCACAGGGGTAAAATAGATCTGGTTCCGGAGTTCACTGAGGCAACTTATATATACTGCTGTGCAGAGAAATAATGGAACAATGGGTGAACAAGTGTGTGGTAGCCACAGAGGATAAAAGCAACATAGATTTTTTTTTCTCTCATTTTAATTATTTGAGAATTTTGTTCTTAGTAAAATTATCCTGAGCAGGTTTACAGGATGAAAAGATATTAGGTATCTTCCTTTGAGTCCTATAGTTTTTAACGTTTTCTTTTTTTCTACTAAGAACATAGTTTTTCTAATTCATCACTGCCTTCTCAGATAAACAGGGACCTATTTCCTCCTATCCCCAAAACATAGTAGTTGTTGTTTCCATATCTACCTTTAATCCATCAGTACTTGACATACCATATCAAATATACTGCATTGCTGACACATTTGGCAAACTAGTTTTGAAGGCTTTAAAGAAGAGCCAAAGCTGCAAAGGAACACTTCCGTCCTCAGAAAGCAAGAGCTGGACTGAAGGGAGAGAAGAGCTGGAGGGAGGAGAGAAGTCACCCCTTGCTCCCTTCTCGGGAAGCAGACTCTGCAGTACAAGCAGAGAATCTTGCTCCTTTGTGTTTATCTGGGTGTTTGGATGGTTATAATTATGATATTATATCTGTAAAAGTATTGGTTCACTGTAGCACTAGATGAAGATGATGCTCTCTTACAAAATACTGCCATTGGTCTTTTAAAAGATCTACTTCCATTTTCAATGGCCAGTTCTAATGGGAAGGCAAAGAATTGCTCACCTTTTCACTGGGCCTTGACCTCACACAAGTGTTCTGCTTGAGAGTGGATGAAATTCTGTGACCCATACCTGTCTTACTTAGGCAGTGGGTCCACATATAGCCGTGTGGTGTATGTTCCCAGGGGGCTGCTTGACTTGGTCCATGGGGCCCTGTAGGGAGGCCACATCGCATGAAGTGATTCTGTTCTTGTAATACATGCAGTGGTTGCCTGTACTACACTGTTGTAGCATGTAGTGTTTCATGGGCACCTATTCCAGTGTGTGGAAGGTGGTATGATGTAGCTGGCTCAGAGTCAGTTTGCTGTTGGTCTTCTTTATGGCTGTCTGTGTCTTCACTGATCAGCCAACACCTTCAGTCTGCACCTCGGTTAGTTCCATTCCACTGTCATGTGCTCCCAGAAAGTGAAAACACAGCTGCTTTCTTTATCCAGACTAAATATAATTCTACTGACTAAAGCCAGTTCACTGCTAATTCCATTTTCATAGAATTCTTCCAATAGCTACCTGGCTCTGAAATGACTGTCAAACTTTAGAGATAGGAGGAAGGAGTGGGAGAGAAGGGAAAAGAGAGAGAAAGAAAAAAGAAAAGAATTTTCATCCCAGACTGCAAAAGGTAATATATATGTGGTGGAAAGCTGAATGTACGGGCCTTACTGTAAGAGAGATAAAATTCCATGTATCATTTTTCTAAAGTCCGCTAACTGAGCCTGCAAGTGTACTAAGTAGTGATGTTACAGTACAAAAAGAACTAGTATCTTAATTCTGAGCCCTCTATTTCCTTCTCACTGATCGAATCAGACTCGATGACTACAGAGGCAAGCACATCATAGATGCTGTTGTCAGAGTTCTACCCATGTACCCCATCTGTTTTATGCTTGCTTGTTAATAGGAAATTACAAGTGTGGTTTTTGTTGTTTTAAGGCACTCAACCAGAATGCTGAACTAAGGAGTCGGCTGAACAGAATACATTCAGAGTCTATCGTTTGTGATCAGGTTGTCAGTGTAAATATTATTCCTAGCCCTGATGAGGTAAGACTCGTTTGCAATGTAACAGCACCTACTTCATAGCATCTAAATTTACTGCATATTTTTATCCATTTTTGCACAATTCTTTTACTAGTAGTAACATTCACTCCATAAATACTTGCGTTATTGACAGTTCAGTATTCTTTGGAATACAGAGTCTATATGAGTTTGGCATCATTTGTCCTTGCTGAGCTCTGTCTAGTCGTATTTATTCCTGTGTTCCCCTAATGTCACCAAATATTTAATTTCTATGTCTGTTCCAACCTGTTTCTTCTCTGTTTCATTGTCTAAGATGTTCATGATCACTGCATGACCAACAGAATACTGAATAAAAATCATTTTTATTTGAGAAGCAGCTAGGCAGAGGTTTCCTAATGGTGGGACATATTTGGAAAGCTCATCTCAGTATTTGGAAAGCTAAGGCAGGACTCTGTCTCAAGAGAAAAATGATGTAATCAATAAAAATAAAAATTAAAAACTGTGGATGTAGCGCAGTATAAAGCCCTGGGTTCAATCTTTAACACTGAAAAAACGAAGATGTTTTAATTAGGGTGTAGAGAGAGAAGTCAAGTGACCTTGCTAAGGTGACACTAACGATGCTGTGTGGCCCCTGCCAGTGACAGTGCTGACTAATAGCTAATGGGTGTCAAGTCAGTGCTTGCTGCATGGCAGGCATGGTGCTGGCCGCTTGGCGTGGATTGTCACAGCTGACCCATGTAGCAGTCCTCTGAGGGAGATGTCATCATCCCAATTTTTGGATTGAAAAAATGATGAGAATAGGAGAACATTTAGAATTTGAGCCAAAATTCAGTGTGCAGTGGTGTTTGGGAACCTTTATAAAATGATTATTTTATGGCTATGACAACTTAAACTTTTTGACAGTAATGTTAGAGCTTCATACACAGTGATGCATGCAGGTGAATGTTAACTAATGCCATAGGTCAGATTTACACCAAAAACATGTATTTCACTAGAGATCTCCAGCTGCAAGAGTTCTACCATCCAACTATGTAGGAGATGACGTCCCAAGGCAGTTTAGCTTTGACCTTAAATACCTACTCTGTGTCAGCTCACCTCCAAGGACCCTGGCCTCTGGTGACATTTACATTCACTCAACTGCTCAAAAGTTAGAATATTTCTAAAATTTATCATTCAGAAATGATTTAGTAGTCTTCAATTAAACTCTTTTTTACCTGGAATGTATATTATCATATGTAAATCTACATTTACACATATTTACATATCTTTCTGATATAAACTCACATCCTTGAAAGCACTGTCTGTGACTGAGAGCTTAAAAAAATACAACCTGAAATGAGATTAAGTACCTTTCCACTGTGCCTTTTAGAATCCTTAGTAACACAGGAGAAGGAATCTTGTTCCGTAGCAAATGCAAAGGACTTGTGGTCACCATCTTTTAACACAGTATGGAGGGAATGGCTTTCCAACAGGGGAACAAGTGACAATAATGACAGTAACGTGCGCTTCTCTTTTCTGTAGCCTGGTGAGCAAATCCACGTCAGTCTCCCTTTGTCCCAGCAAGTAGCCAACGAGAGCCGCCTCTCCATGTCAGAGTCTGTGTCTGAGTTCTTCGATGCCCAAGAGGTGCTCCTGTCTGCAAGTTCATCTGAAAATGAGGTGAGGCTGCTGCGCATGTCAGCTTGCACTCCTTGTGCCCACAGTTTGGGTTAAAGAGAGTAAGGCTGGGGGAATTTTTGGTAGCTGTGTTTATCAATTTACATCGTAGTAATGTTCTTCAAGTGTAGGAGAACAAAAGCCTGCAAACTGCATAGGTTCCCACTTTGCTAAGCATTTGACTATACCTTGGGGCCTTAACATTACTTTTAAATTTGACGAATAAAACAGGAAAAAAATCAAACATTTATTCTGACTTCTTTCTCTGATTCCTGTTTCAGGATAACCAGAGTTGATTGATGGCAGGGTTCTTTCCAGAAGGAGACTGGCTAATAAACATGAGAGCTGAGTTCAATCCCCGGTTCCACAATAAATAAACAAATAAACAGAGGAATCAGAGAATTTTAAAACTTCAACGTTCAGGCACACACACAGATACATATTGGGTATCTTTGCCCGTGACATAAATTAGAGGTGGCAAGGACCATAGCTAGGTAATTATAGATCTTGCAGAGTAGCCACTGGCTACCACAAAAGCTGTATTGGATTGTGGTTCCTTTCTGAGTCTTGGCAAGGTCTTAGAAACTGGAAATCTCTCTCCAGGGCAGGCTATGGAAATTAATTGTGCTACTGAAATTTACTCAAGTATGCCTTGAGTTAAATTTAGCTTTGTTTGCTTGCTTATGTGTTTAATAGAAGATCTGCAAGGTCTCACTTCACAAATTGGACTTGTAGTGATCCTTCTAGTTTTTCAGCCTTCCAAGTGCTGGGATTACAGGCGCAAGCAACCACAGCCCGTCTTAATCACCCATTTGCACCATACGTAGCATGCCTTGGGGTGGGACCAGCACAGCAGTCTGGGGATCGAACCCCAGCCCCTACGACTGCCTAAGCATGCGCTTCAATCTGCTGAGCTATCTGGATGGCCCTAGTTGGTTTTTTCATAAGGGAAGGAGCCAAAACTTGCCCACAAATCAATTAAGACTTTTGTCATTTAGTACTGCAAATCTGTTTTTAAAGAAAAGGTTGCTAAATATTATTTCAGTAAAAATAGATGGCAAGGAAACATCTTAACAATTAGTGGTAGATGAATTTGGATATTTAGAAGTATGAGTAATTTTAGAAACAAATATATGGGATAGATAAAGAACTAGTGAATATGTATCATATTGTGCTAGGGGAAATGTCACAATAGCACTCTTGGGTCAGGTGATGAGTTTGTTAGTGTGTCAGTGTGTGTACCTGCTTCTGTGGTCTCCAGGCAGGCATTAGCAGGTTCAGAGACAATTCAGTGCACAAGCCAGAGGACTAGTTTAATTATGTGTAGTGTAATTGCTATTATCAGATTGACAAAATAATAATTCTTGCCATAGCTGTCCCTTTCCTGTAGGCAAATCCACATGCCAAGACGAGTTGTAATCAGGAGCTGCTTAGTGGGCAGAGGGTGGAAGCAGAAGAGGGCTGAGTGAGCCTGAAGGCCAGGCGGGCCGGCTCTTGTGGCTCCATGCCCCTCCCATGTATAGGGATACTCTGCCACATACATAGGTATTGTGTCCTGACCTTCACGTCCACCATGCTGGAGATATGCTGTGAGAATTTTCTTTGGTGGCCGACTTTTTGAACTCTCACTGCCGATCTAGTACTCCTTCCTTCATTGAAGTTGCAGTCAAAGTTAACTCTTATCTGAGCTTAGACCCCACTGTCCAATGACTTTGTAGCCTCTCTCCCCCTCCCTCCCTCCCTCCCTCCCTTCCTCCCTCTGTCTCTGTCTCTGTCTCTGTCTCTGTCTCTGTCTCTCTGAGAGCAAAGTTTTTTTTTCCCATTTCCTATTTCCAGCTGGGTGTGCAAGCATCACTTTCACTAAGTTCTAGAGATACAGAAGTGGAAAGGATAGGCGGCAGATTCTTGCCTAAGTCCAAGGAATGTGTTGCAGCTACCCTCAGCGGGGAGCGCTGAAGCCAGTGGCAGCAGCATCCTTAAAGGACAGAGCCGGGTACAGGACAGCGTGGAGAGGGTGTGCTTGCATGGTGGCATCATACGTCTGCAGGACCTCTCAGGTGGTCCCTTGTCAGGCCACTCTGAAGCTCAAGGCCAGAGCAGGTTTAGAAGGTCAGCTCAGGATCGACAGAACCAATTGCCTGAGAGACACTGTTCACCTGGGAGCTCAGAGAACCTCCAATTCTGTTTGTTGGAAAAAAAGGATCAACGGACCCCTCCCCCCAGCCCCCACCCCCACTCTAAGTAAAGCCAGTCCACCCCTGGTGCTTATGACTGTTCTAGGCCCTTCTAGCTAGACACTCACATCCCACGCCTGGGCATTGGCCTCCCTCCCAGTTTTCTGTTCTAGCTGTCCAGACCCGCTCACTCACCCTTCAGTCATCTGTAATGCTCACACCCATGCCCAGCCCCGCAGCCTCGCCTCCACCATTCCTTGCGAGTCGCCAGCCCTTTCTCCACCTGGACAGCCGCACTAGCCCCATAACTATTTTTCTTGCCTCCCTTCTTATGCCCCCCAGTCCTTTCTCATCATGTCCCATTCTTCAGTGTCTTTAGGGTGGCACCCTAGCACCGTAGCTATCCACAGAAACCCTTATAATCTGGTCCTGTTTTGGTACAGCCTCATGCTGACTCTATTCTTGAGCCTTCCAGAGGCAGCAGAGTCAGTCCCTGTGCCATCTTTTACCGATTGTTAGAAACAAAGAAATAGTTCTTTACACGCATCTTCCCTTTATAACCATCTTATGGGGTAGGTCAGGAGATAAACGCAAGTGACAGTCACTGATGTTCTGCAGAGTTTCACCTCCACTTCAGCAAAGCTTGGTTACTGAGTGAGCCTCATCTTCCCTGGCCTCCAAGTTTCCTTTGGTGTGGTCCCTCTGAGAGGGCTGGGGAGATAGCTCCATGGCACAGGTGCCTGCCTGGCAAGTGCAAAGTCATGAGTTCAAACCCTGGTCCCACAAAAAAAAAAAGAGACCCTTTGAGTCTTCACACTAATGCGTAGTGAGCCAGCCCAGAAGCTTATGGTGCATGTGTCAACCCTAGCAGCAGCCAGGGGTCAGATCAGGTTGCGTGTCCTGCGCTGCAGCTGCTGGCAATTGGCCCGCTGCCCTTGTACCGGCTCTGGATATGGGACATCCCCCAGAGATAAGTACATTCAGCTCCTTCCTGCCTTTGGGGAAGCCCACAGTGGCTGACCTGTGTGTAGCAAGAGTTATCATTCCCCGCTCTTCTCACCTTTTATATCTCTCTTTCTTCCTTACTTTTCATTTATACTTGCCCTTGCCACTATCTAACAAAATATATATTTCACTATGGTGGGGCTTTTTTGTTGTTTTTGTGGGACCAGAGAATCCAGTGGAGACAGAATTTTCCCAGTTTCTCCAACACTGGAGAACCCTGTGAGCCCAGAACAGATACTCCAAAACCATTTGCTAACTGAACAGAGGAAGCCGAGCTTCACCTCTGACACACAGTTCTCAGAGGCATCTGGGCATCGACTATCTAACACCAACATTTTGCACAAGCAAAGGGAAGAGCGACTATTTTCTTTTAACAGGTATACTTTATTTTTCTTAACACATCCCTGGTACATGTTAAAAGAAAACAGTACCTTGTTTTCAGACTGATCTTTTTGCCTGACCCTGCTTTTAAACTTGTTTCTGTACTACTACTTGCCTGGTCATATTTAGGGGGGGAAAAAATGTCTTAAACTTTTTTGAATACTGAAGTTTGTAAAGAGAATATTTGGCTCCAAGATTTCTTGACCTGAATGAGAAGACATATTCTAATCTATTTTAGCACTAAGAGTCTTGTTCATGTGCAGAATGGCATGAGAAAATTACTCCAAGACGCCAGCTGTGCTATTACCCTGACACGTGCGCACGACATCACATGAGTTTCTTGGGACCCACTGTGATTGTGGACTTCTTTTATATCTGTGACATTGGGTCGTCTTTTGGATATCTAGTTTGACAAAGATCAGAAATTGAAGAAAAATCACTATAGCTCTGTAGGATAAACATGTGTGTTTCCTTTTTTTGTTCTGGTACCAGGGATCAAACTCAGGACCTCGAACTTTCCACAAAGGGGTTTATGTGCTGAGCTATCTCCCTGGCCCCAACCTTAGTGTTTCTTAACAAATCCTTAAACCAATAGACAAGTGTACACTACGAATTTGACTCAGGTGGGCAGTTGTCTCCTAAACATACTTGAGTGTTACTAGCTTCTTTTTCTGATAAAGAGCTCTGTGTTTTTATTTTCTCCTCTAATGCCAGCAAGCTTTGGTAACCCTGATAGCCTACCCTTCAGCTCTTTTGCAATCCATGTGACCTGGGAGAACCAGGTGCAGTGGGAAATAGGAATCAAGAAGAGATTTTATTCTGTTTGCTGTTTTTATCCACTTAGTATATGTGAAAGAAAAAAATTCCATTACTTATTCATATACACAATCATTCTGTCACTCTAAATATGTGAACTTATTTGAAATTTAATTTTAAAAACATCAGCAATGGGCGAGGGAGATGGGCCAGCTCAGTGGCATAAGCACCTGCCTAAGAAGGGCAAGGTTCTGAATACAATCCCTGGTACCAAAAATAAAATATTACAAAAATTCCTTTTAAAACATCAGCAATAAATCCAGAAATTTTAGGGTCGACCTCTGGCACCACATGCTTCGCCAGCCCCACCCGCAGGGCAGGCTGAGCTGACCATTAGAAAAAAAAAAAAATCCAGAAATTTTAAAGATAAATATTAATTGTTCTTATTACATAGATTTAATTTTTTATGCCACAAAAGTTGGCACAAACCAAGTTAAAAAATACATTGAAACCAGAGGAAAATGCAGTATTATATGACAATAGAAACAATGTGTGAGCCGGTTGGTGACACACACCTATAATCCTAGCATTTTAGAAGATCGAGGCTGGGGACTTAGCAAGATCCTGTGTTAAAATAAACATTAAGGGCTGGGGAGATAGCTCAGTAGAGTAAGTGTTTGCCCGGTAAGCACAAGGGCCTGAGTTCAATCCCCGGTTCTTCAAAAAAATAAATAAATAAATAAACATTAAAACAAAGGTTGTGTTTGTAGCTCAGTGCAAAGGCCCTGGGTTCCATTCCCAGTGCCATAAAAAAGAAAAAGGAAGAGAGGGAGGGTTGGAGGAAGGAGGGAGATAAGAGGATAAATGGAGGAATGAAAGATAAAGAAATAAACACTCAAATATTAAAGAGATCTTTTTGTGGGCCGTGGCGATAGCTCAGCAGTTTAAGCACCTTCCTACACAAGTCCAAGGACCCAGGCTCTATCTGTGGCACCACATGACACACCATCCCCATCCCAGGCACGCCAAGCTGGCCACCAAGACCAGGCATGGTGTGGTGAGGCTGAAACAGGCGGATCTATGAGTGCAAGCTATTCAGTGAGACCCTGTGCCAAACACATAAAAAGAGAGAGAGATCTTTTTGCATATTAGGTATACAGCTAGTAAAAAAAAAAAAAAAAAAGGCAATGTTCCAATGTGCAGTGCTTTAAGTAGATATGGAGAGATGGATTTTCCCCAGTTACAGTGGAGGAGCAATATAGTGCAGTCTTTCGGGAGAGCAACTTGGTAACACGTGGCTAAAGCATGCAAGTGATCCTCTCAGTGACAGAAATTTTAATGAAATCAGCAGGCAGACTTGCAAGGCTGTTCATCGCAAGTATTATCTGTAATAGTCAAATGTAGGAAGCCACTTCAGTGCTGGTTAAATCCCTATTACAAATGCTCAATGAAATAGACTGTCTTTCCAAATAGAACAGCTGTGGCCCCTGTAGTGGAATTACAGTCAGAAAACTGTCAGGCAGCATACAAACCGATCCCTTTGTCAGCATCCAGCAGGAGTTGTATCAGTTTGTTTATACAGGCATTTGAAGTTGGGAAATAACATCTACCCAAATGTTAAACGTAGTCACCTTTAGTGATGAGAGAATTGGTATTTCATACGTATCTGTTTACTCCCGTGTAATTTCCAGTATCTTTATAATACTTTTTTTGTTTGTATGTTTAGGGAAAGTAGTTGTCTTCTTTGACGAAAGTAAATGTTAAGTGTTCTTGTCTGTAGTAAAGACACTGATTTTCCCTTTCCTCTTCAGATTTTTATTCATATTTTCTTGGCTGCTCTGTTTCTCACTCCCCTGAGTGTGTGCCTTGGTCTTTAATTTCATTTTCTTGTTAATTTTGGTTTCATTTAGTTGCATGTGTTCCTCAGGAATAGAGTGGCTGCCTTCTTGATGTATCTGCAGCCCTCAAGGAAGCTACCCGATTCTAAGCTGCCCGTGTTTCTTACCCAGAGCTATACACATCTGGCCTCCCTGGGAAAAGCTAGGGGAACGTCTGACTCCAGCACTCCCTTGCATTTCTGTTGATTCCTAGTAACCCATAAGGCCACATGTGGGTCATTTATGTTGACATGAAAGGCCCATCCCTATGGCACCTGCCCCTTCTTCTCTCCGCAATGTCATAGCCACTCCCTCCTCCTCAGAATTCCTGGAATAAATTCTCCATCATCCCTTGCTCTTACCACTGTGAGGGTTGAACAGTGCCTCTTGGTTCTGCAGTGCCCAGGTGAAGTATCTTCACACTTGGCAGCCCCCCCTGGATCCTCCAAAGAAAATCACAGCAACAGCTTTTTGGTGTCTGGACACTTTTCTGCTTATGTTGTCCTTGCCCTGCGCAGCACCCCAGCAAAGGCCAGTTGCTGTATCAGATAGCAGCCCCGTATCCTGACCCGTGGAAGATCCTCAAGTTGCATCTGTGCCAACTACATTTCCTCCCTGGCTTCTCACTGGAATATTTTGTTATTTTTAATCCCTTGGTAATCTGGGCTTCCGAGACAAGAATCATAACAAGAATTCTGATAGCTTGGGTGTTCTTCTTTCCCTTCCCCAGGCCTCAGACGACGAGTCTTACATCAGTGATGTGAGTGATAATATCTCAGAAGACAACACCAGTGTTGCAGACAATATTTCTCGGCAAAGTATGCATCACTCGAGCTTCCGGGTTCTTCTGTCTGCATGCCAAATTTCAACACTTATGAATACATAAGCAGTGATCCCCCTCTCACCCTTGCTAATTTTCTAGCTGATCGTTTCATGGTTTTTATTTTGCATGACCTGTTGAGATAAAGAGTTGCAAAAATTTGTTAAGTATGTGTTTAAGTGAAGAAGTTTTACCTCGTTCTCATACCCCAAGTTTAAAGCCTTTTAAAACATATTTTATTTAAGCCGGGCATGGTGGCTCACGCCTGTAAATCCCAGCACTTGGGAGGCTGAGGCAGGAGAATTGGTGCAAGTTCAAGACCAGCCTGGGCTGCAAAAGTGAGCTCAAGGCCAGCCTCAACTGCATAGTGAGACCCTGTCTCAAAAAGACAAAAAAAAAAAATTATATATATATATATAATTTAATTTATCTTTTCTTAAGTAATTAAGTATATGTAACACCTAGTTTAAATAGCTTTACTCTAATGTTCTGTGCGTTTGTCTACACCCTCCAGTAGACGTAGTCTGTCTGCTCTTGAGGGATATAGCGTAACAAAGGCGCAAAGAAGGCATCACAATCAGAGTTGTGAAATCTGAAAAGCAAAGTCTCTTTCTCTGATTGTCCCTCTGCCAGTCCTGAATGGGGAGCTCACGGGAGGTGCCTTCCGAAATGGGCGGCGCACGTGTCTGCCTGCCCCTTGCCCTGACACCAGTAACATTAACCTGTGGAACATCCTGAGGAACAACATTGGCAAGGACCTGTCCAAAGTCTCCATGCCTGTAGAGCTCAACGAGCCGCTCAACACTCTGCAACATCTCTGCGAGGAGATCGAGTACAGTGAGCTCCTGGACAAAGCTTCAGAGACCGATGATCCCTACGAGCGCATGGTAAGGAATGACAGGGCCGTGCCCTTAGGACCTGGGATAAGCCATGAGCCAGTATAATGGCACACTTGGTTTTGCATAGCATGCCCACTGCATAGGTAAGACAGGGACTGCTCCAGTTGTAAAATCAAGCAGGGAAAGAAGTCCTAGATTTCTGTCCTGGAAGGTGCACATTTGTAACTTCCCTGCAGTATAGGGTATTCCTAAAGTTGGGCTGCAAACGTCACGCTCCACAGATGTTGAAGTCATGCTGAGCTTTGCTTTACGAGCTTTTCCTGGCAAAAGAACCCATCTATATGGGAATTTAGTTTTAGAAAAGTAACTTCCTTTTGGTCCTTGTGCTTTCCTACATCTGACTGGAAAACTGGCAGGGCCTCCGACAAGCACCACAGCTCTGCATATCCTGCTAAGAGGATGCATGAAACGGAGCCTATAAACCAGGCTGAGGACCTCTGAAATCTGTGGTACTCATGAAACTGGGCAGACACATGAATGAAGCACATCTGCTCTCTGTGCTCATTCCCACAGCAGTGGCTTAACCTCATTTGAACTTATTTTTGCCCAGGAATTGTTGAAGATTTTTTGTAAATAAAAAATAAAAAAAAAAATTAAAAAAACCCAAGTGATGTCAAGTCAGTGTCAGTCAACACGGGCGCATACAGCCTAGGGGAATAGAGACAAACAGACCTGGTCTCTCCTATATTGTGTTCCTCTCTCCAATGTTTTAACAGGTTCTCGTTGCTGCCTTTGCAGTCTCAGGCTATTGCTCCACCTATTTCAGGGCAGGAAGTAAGCCATTCAACCCTGTCCTGGGGGAAACTTACGAATGCATTAGAGAGGACAAAGGATTCCGATTTTTCTCAGAGCAAGTAAGTAAGATTTGTGCATAGGTTGGAGGGTAGTCTGGTGAGGAAAGCAGAACTCACATAGGTTGTTTTCACCATCACCACCACTGAGTATTTCCAGTTCTCTTTGTGTAGAGAAGCCCTCAAAGCTCCAGATTGACTGATACATCTTGAAAGTAATGCACTTACAGAAATGCTTCATTATTGTTTTTGTTGGTGCTGACCTTTCATTTTTCATCATAAAAATATGTATTTTCTCTAGATGTTCAATGTTGTTATCACTGTCTTCTCTTTTTTCTTAATTACCAGGTGAGCCATCATCCACCCATTTCTGCTTGTCACTGTGAATCAAAGAATTTTGTCTTTTGGCAAGGTCTGTATCTCAATGGTAACTTAAAGTCAAAGGCGTGCACCTAGGGAAGAGTTTCTAGCTTTTGAATTCACTGTACTCAGTTTAGATTTCTACTTTGGAATTCAGAGAATATTGGTCATTACTGTGGAGTTCACTTTGAGGGATTAAAGTTCCTGGTGTAAGTGTGAAACGGTGGCCTCCAGGAGGTGACGCTGTTTGTCTAGGAGGAGAGGCCCGTGGATCTGTGGCGCCACCACCACTGTACCCCACTGTGCCTTGTTCTCTGCATCTGTAATCAGAGGAGATATCTGCAGGCTTCCTGGGTCTTGGCATGTGCAGAGAGCTTCTAATCTGCAAGATTTTGTGTCACATCTCCCAGTCATTCCAGCATATCTGAGGTTTCTGAATCTAAGGATTCAACCCACCCCAGATAGACAGTTTAAGGTGGGGGAGTTATATCTGTATTGAACAGCATACAGACTTTTTTCTTATTAGTACTCTCTGAGCAAGAGTATTGTAATAATTATTTACATAGTGCTCACATTGTGAAAGGTATAAATATAAATAGTTTAAAGTATATTGGGAGATACGCATAGGTTATATGCATATAGTCTATATTGTTATTGCCATTGATAGAAGGGACTCGAGTGTCTGGATTTTGGTATCCAAGGGTGTCCTGGAAGCAATCTCCATAAATACTAAAAGACTTTTGTAAATTGCAGTGATTTGTGGACGTGAACTCACGAGGGCTCAGGACTTTGAATTCCGTACTTACTAATGATGCTCAGTACTATTAGCGTGTTACAAACCTGCCTTAACTATGGCTTCCAAACTCTTCCAAAAGAAAAGAAATGAAGGAGAAACTAGGATGAGGGAAAGGAAGGAAGGGAAAAGAGAAGAAAACAAGCCAGTGATGCTACTAGTTTCTCTTAGTTCATTAAAAAGAAAGATTTTCAGATAACTGTAGGCCATGTATTAAGTATATTATTTTATTACAAAATTTTGTTTTATTTTTTTCTATTAAAAAATGAAGAAAAGGTTATTGCGTAGCTCTGCCTGCTTGGCATCCTTTCTTCCCATGCAGGAGACAGCCTCCTTCCTCACAGACCAATGCCATTTCCTTCACCTGAAAGCACAAAGTGACAGGGCGCCATAGTTGTATCTTCCTGCATAATAACACAATGAATCATTCCTTGATCATAAGCAAGCGTCAGAAATTGCATGGTAGCAGCATTCAACTCCCCCAGTTCATTAGAATTGTCCTAGGCGGTAACAGGCAGGTGCTATGAGTCTCCACGTATGAAAGAAAGAAGTGTCTTGGGGTAAAGTGCCAGGCCCTGGGGTCTCCTCTAACCAGAAGAGAAATGCCCTTGTTGGATTAGCCCCACCCTCATAAATCTTCCATACCTGTATATAGTGAAGTTTTAAGTTTTTCATTGCTTTCCCAAATCATATAACCTTTTCATGCACAGGAGAAAATGTATATGTATATAAATCAGTGGTATTGCCGCATTACAGACTGTACTTTTACATACACCTTAGGCTTGATACATATGTTAACTGAATTATTTTTAGCATTGAGTTAAAACTTAACATATATTACTATCTGACCATTACTGTTAGTGTCTGTTTATATGTGTGAGTACATAGACACACACTCATACACATTTTATTCCAGGATTCTTCCAGATGGTTAATTATAGACATATAGAGAGCCTGATTATGGAAAACATCAATAGTGGATCTTTAAAATTGCAGTTAATTTTTTCACTTTGGGCCATCTTTAGACACTTGTGTCAAATACACAATATAGAAGCTATCGAAATGACAAAAATGCTTTGTCAATGTAATACAGAAGTTTTACAGAACAAGTGATTCGATACAGAGTATATTTTTGTCTTCTGCCCATGTTATTTAGATATCAGATGGAAAAACAAGTTCTGGGGGAAGTCAATGGAGATCCTGCCTGTTGGAACGCTGAATGTCATGCTTCCAAAGTAGGTGGCTGTCCTCTTGCTTCGTTTTGGGCTTTTAGCAATTTTTCTAAACCAATATATTCCCGAAGTTTCTGTTACCTTCACCACAACTTTGAGTACGGACTCCCACAGCAATAAATGTCTCACAAATATCCCAAAACTTCCTGTTTCTCTCTCCATATCCTCTATTCATCACGCAAATCCACATATGTGCCCTGTCCCAGACACTGTATGCGTTTGAATTTTACAAGATTTCTAAGTTACCTTGTCATAAATAAATAAATAGATAAATAGATAAATAAATAAATAAATAAATACTCTTCTAGTTGTGTTCTGCAAAATAGTCTATCAGATGGAGCCTATAAATCTTTTTAAGTTTACTTTTCATTGAATCCAAAGACTTGATTAAGCTGGTTTTGTGTTTATCTTCTTGAATGACAAATTTGCTGGTGCATAGGAGATGAAGGATGGTGAGAACCGCTAAACTATCAACATCTGAATATTCATGAGGGAGAAAGGAAGTCGTCTCCAATGTGTGTAGTGCCTACCTTCTACCAATGCGATCTTAGAAGCATTTTTAAATTTTGAAAGAACATTTTATTTGAAAATGTGCATGATCTACAAACTTAAATGTGATTGAAGCTATTTCACTCCTACCAAAAATTCTGTAACCTTCCTCCCAGGATTTGCTTTAGATTTGTGCCACATTAGTTATGCCTGTCAAACTCTTGATCTTAACTTGAATTATGAAAGCATCTTTAGAGTAATCTTTTCTAATTAAACCTTTCCCTACCTCAACTTCCAGCCCTTCCTAGGTGGCCCATTGTCTGCAACGTGAATCCATATTCTGATAAGACATTGAAGGTCTGCTCTGCAGCATCCCCTGCCCTGCCCTGCACTGCAGGGTTGACCAGCAGGATAGCATCATGGGCCCAGTGCATCTTGCTCTTCTGGTCCCTGGGGCTCTGCATTTTCCCCCAGTATAGGCAACCTTCCTGCGCACCATCCAAGCCGAGCTATAACCCAGTCTTTTGTAGGACATCTTCCCTGCCACTCCCTCCATGCCCCAGGCCAGGCTAAGGACGAGGGACTCACCCTTGTGTATTCTGCTGGTGTTTTGTTCGTTTGTCTGTTATGACCCTCATCATATTTGATGTTAAGCTTCTGTTTAACTATCTGTCTACTCCTCACATTCTGAGGGCCCCAGAGGAGCAAGAAGCAGGTGCCTCTTCTACTTCATAGCGTTAGCACCTGGCCAGGAATAAGACCATCAGCAGATACTAATATGGGTGAGCTATGTCACATGCTTATAACCACACAGAAACTCCCAGGAAATGAGAAGATGAAAGGCAGCTTTGAAAACTAAAAGATTTTCTAATCAGTAGAAACCATAATGTAGTGTGACCTTTGTTGTGCTTAATCAACATTACATTCTTTACTAGGTATGGAGATTACTATGTGTGGAATAAGGTCACCACGTGCATACACAACATTCTCAGCGGGAGAAGATGGATAGAGCATTATGGAGAAATAACCATTAGAAATACCAAAAGCAGTGTTTGCATTTGCAAACTCACATTTGTCAAGGTAAATGGCATAATAGAACAGCAAAGAAAAAGTAGTACAACATGCTTCCTAAAGCTGGGCATGGCTGCACACACCTGGGCAATTGAGCAACCTAGCCATACCCTGTCTGGAAATAAAACTAGAGGAGAAAAGGCTGGTAGTGCAACTCAGTGTAATGGTCCCAGGTTCGGTCTTCAAGAAAATTGTAATAATATAGTAAAAGCTTCTTCAGGAAGAAACAGAACATGACATCAGATAGCAAGTTGCTGGGTGTGTTGTTGTACACCCACAATCCCAGTGCTTGGGAGGTTGAGGCAGGTGGACTACTGTTGAGTTTGAGGCTAGCCTGGACTACATAGTGAGTTGAAGACCATCCTGAAGTATAGTGAGATCCTGTCAAACCAAAATGAATGAATGAATGAATGAATGAATGAATGAATGAATGGCTAATTAGCAGCAAGTGTAATAACACAGTATCCTGTGTTATTGGATTCTAAAATCAGGACCAACTAGTGAAATTCTCAAGACCTGAGGCTTTAGGACATATGAGGGTCAAAAAGAAGACATCACCATTTCAAGATTAAAAAAAAAAAAAAAATGTTTTCTATTGCTATTTCTATCACTACTTGGCCTTTTGGCTAAGATCAAGTGTAGTATCTATTTCTATTCCTGCTTGATTACAACATATTGAAGTGTTCCTATTTTAGGGAGCTAATTAAAATGCAATTGTCATTTTCTGAAAATACTTGAATAGAACAGCCACACGGATGGTAGCTGCCAGTCACGACAAACTAACGCCATCACTGTTCTCATCCAAATCACTGTGGTCTGAAGTAGAATCTGTACCACCTTCGTGTTTGCATGCATTAAAGAATCCATCAACTATTTCTGTAGTATAGTCGATTAAATTTCATTAAATACTTGAGTAAAGGGAGAATTCCAGCGAGGAGGGTCACTACGTGAGGGGTTGGTGTTGGGTGCTTGAGGCAGCACTCGAGCTTTCTCTGTGCCATTCCACCAAGCCGGAGCTAGGAGGAGACCTTATCCACTGGGAAGTTTAGCTAACTGATACTACAAATCCAGCCTGGCCTAGAAAACATTTTGAGACAAGTTTGTGGAAATGGTTTAGAAGGAGGGGCGTCAAGGTAAAGAGAATTTTCTACCTAGAAATTCTGGAGATATTGGTGCTACTAGCCTGATGGGTTTTGGTTTTTCCAGGTGAATTATTGGAATTCCAATGTCAACGAAGTGCAGGGGGTCGTGATAGATCAGGAAGGGAAAGCGGTGCACCGGCTGTTTGGGAAGTGGCATGAAGGGCTCTACTGCGGAGTAGCACCCTCCGCCAAGTGCATCTGGAGACCAGGTGAGGTTAGCACGAGCCCCGGGGCCACAGGAAGACGGGGGCATGTGCTCAACTTGTGCAGGGAAACTTGGGGATTTAAAATGAAGATGCTAAAATAATTAATAATAATAATAATAAAAGATGAGCATGCTAGAAACAGTTGCCTTTCTACTTTACATGGAAGTTATACGGAAAAGCCAATATCATAGTTGATAATCAGAAATTTAGGCCAAATCTCTGACATTGGTAACATGACATGTTATAACTGAACGTGTAAAATCACTCCAGAAATAAGGTGTACCTTTCAAAAGCAGTGTATATTCTCTAGAATTTAAATAATTGAAATGCACCAACATATCCTTACTTGCATTATGAAATAAAGGAAAGCTTGCAAATATCTACAATCCACAAATCCAGGAATTCACCAAATTAGGTAATCTTTTCTCTTTGAGCAGTAAAAGCTGAAGTATATTGGCACTTAGTAAAAGACATCCACAGAGTTTTGGTAGTACCTTAGCCTATAATTGAATATCTGGTATAAGTGGAACCATTCTCCATGTGATGTTGGTTTTCACTGGAATGTGCCAGCTAATCTCTGGCTATAAAAATCAGCTCTTTGTATCCTCAGAGAAATCGATGAGTGTTTAAGAATCCTGCTAGCAAAGCGATTAGTTCCTCCATTAGAAACTTCATGCTGAGTGCTGACCACGTGGGCTTCGTGCTGACCACGTGGGCTTCATGCTAGGAACCTGGGTTACATAGATGAGCAAAGCACACCGAAGAGCTTGCCTTTTAGTTTAGGAAGAAGTGCCAATAAATATTAATTTAACTCTACATAGCCTTCTTTATCTAAAAGGAAATAAATCATGAGTCTCTCTGGTGGAATCATAGTTAACCTTCCTGGCAGTCGAGTCTGTGAGAGGAAATTTGTGGAATTTAGTCAGTGCAAGCTGCTGCTGTACGTATGAAGTTTCACTATAAAAACTGGATTTTGGGCCCGGCAGGATGGCTCAGTGGTCTAAAGCGCCTGCTTGGGAAAGCTTGGGCGGCTTCAGGGACCGCGGTTCGATCCCCGGCACCACATGCTGCGCCAGCCCTGCCCTCGGGGTGGGCTGAGCCGGCCATAAAAATGAGTGAATAAACAAAGGTTCTGAAACAAGAAAATAAATAAATAAATAAATAAATAAATAAATAAATAAATAAATATAGATAACGGTTGTCTACTTTAAAAAAAAAAAAAAAAAAAGACTGGATTTTGTTAAACATGTGAACCCATCCATTCCAGTCATCAACATAAACTTCCCAACCTAGCAAAGTATGACCAGTTTAATTTACAATCTAGTGTTCCTGACTGCAACTTTCATGTTGGAGTGGGTATTGGTAGCAATGCAGCAAGCTGGCTTCTTTTTCTCTAAGCCTTAGTCTTCTCACCATGGTTCACTGGCCTCATTCCAGGTTCCATGCCCACCAACTATGAGCTCTATTATGGCTTCACACGGTTTGCTATTGAGCTCAATGAATTAGATCCTGTACTGAAAGATCTTCTTCCACCAACAGATGCCCGATTCCGGCCAGATCAAAGGTAAAAGCAGGATGTATTTTAGATTGTGGCGCAGGCGTAAGAGGGCATAGAGACTTACTTTTACCACCTCCGTTTGCTTTTCCAGTCCTCTCTTCATTCCCTTATTCACTGAGCAATATTTGAGTTTTCTATCCTGGATGAAGAGGTATTTGTGGAATCACAGTAACAAATTTATCTTGCCCTAAAAGTTCCAGGGGACAGTAATATGGTTATGTTTTACCAGAAATGCTAACCCCCCTTAACCACCGACCTTTATCCAAGGTTTGCAAATTCACAAACTCTCCACTAAATACAGGTCGGTCCTCATCCAGTGTTTTTGACCTGTTTCTGTCTATAGCTTGTAATATGTATTTTTTTTTTTAATCCTGAAGAAAAGAAGGTGACCAACAAGAGCACTGACATATGCTTTGACTGAAAATCTACAGCTGGTCCAACATGTGTTAGGGTCCCACAGCTTATGAGAGGAACTGAAAATGCAGTAGCTTTAATCTTTCTGCGTTCTTGTTTTTATTATTGTTATTGTTGTTATGTAATACACACGTCTCTTTCTACAGAGTTCCTTGTACCCTTCTCAAGAATTTTATATGCTTTATGAATTCTACTGTTAATCAGTTTTCTGCTTCCGGTGTGTTTGCACCTTTGCTTCCTGCCAAAATATGTTCAGTACTGAATGCTCTGCTGTGGTTTTGAGCTCTCTTGTCTTATCCCACGCAGCCAGGCACATGAAGTCTCCCTGTATGGCCCTACGGTGCTATCCATTAAGTCTGCACAGTGTGCAGCATAGGATGATCCTGTTCTTGTCTCACTTGGAGCTGCAGATATTTGAAAATAACCACTGGGTCTGCTTTTTCCTTTTTAGTTCTATTTCCACATTCCCTTTTAAAATTTTATTTCCTATTCTGCCTGCTGTAATCCCCACCCCAGTGATTACATTCTTGGTCATCAGTCTGTCACCAACAGAACAGGAAAGCTCCTTGCCTCTCAGTCTGGTCTCAGGATAGATGGAGGACAGCCAGTTCCCATCTTCTACTCCTAGTCTTTAGCAGGAGTCTCCTGGAACAATGGGAAAGGCACACAACTGTGACTTCACACTGTTCTTACCCTGGACTCTTGTCCTATAAGTCTCAAGTTCTATATCCTCCACACTAAAGAGTCCAAACCATTGGCACCTCCCCACTACCATAATGTTGATGGGTGCAGTCATTCAAGTCCACAAGCACAGAAAGTTATGTTAATTGACAGACAAGTGACCTGAGACAGAGTGAGGTGACCTTACCACAGCATCACAGTTCTATATGTCACGTTCACAGCACCCAGAGGGTAACTTTATGCCAATGAGATTTTTTTGCTCCTAAGAAGAAGGTAACCTATGGAAATATCAACTGCTTTCTGCTTAGATTTTTGGAAGAAGGAAATTTAGAAGCTGCAGCAACAGAGAAACAAAGAGTAGAGGAACTCCAGAGATCTCGAAGACGATACATGGAAGAAAACAACCTTGAGCATATACCAAAATTTTTTAAGTAAGTCATTTCGTCACCATATTAAATTCATGTTTCACATGCTCATCACAAGCCATGAGAAACTAGGCAAAAAGAAAAACCAAACGCTGCTTAGGCAGAGCACAGCAGCTGGGGTTTGATCCCCTGGGACAAGCTGAGACTTTGATTGAGACTGGGGGTAGGGGTGCGCACCTATATTCCCAGACCTTGGGAAGCTGAAAACAGAATAATCGCTACAAATCTGATCTATGTAGTGAGACCCTATAGACCCTGTACTGCATACAAAAAAGAAAAAAGAAAAACTAAACTGAATTTGGTAACTTCACTTCTGTCAGTAAAAAAAATGGCACCAGGTTTTGTACTTATGAAAAGTTAGAATCATAAAAAGAAATTCTTCTCTATGGACCTTTTCTTCTCACAGGCTGTAGCAGAGTAAGGATCTCACACAAGAGACTTTGTCCGTCAGCTCCACCCTTGAGCACACTGGCAACTTGTCCCCAGTCTTTCAGGCAGGGCCTACAGCAGAAGGTCATTAGAATTGAATTTTATTTCCATGCCACACAGCTTTCATCTGATCAGATTGGGTCCTTCAGTGTTGTGATAGTGGGTGATTACTGCAGGATACTACGAGTCTGTAGTTGGAAAATCCATCTTTTTACCCTCCAGAGCCTGAAAAAAAAAAAAAAAAAAAAAAAAAAGTCAGCTTAACCTGTCATCCTTTAGAGCTGCCACCTCTTGACCTGGAGTAGACATGCAGCCTGGTCCTTCAGGTGCATGTTAGAGGCCCTGCACAGGCTTGTACAGTTGGTAGAGTTGTGCATTTTTCCGTGCAAGTGAAGGTGAAGCAGAAATAATTCTATGGGGCTGGTCTGGGAGCTCTGAGTCAAGTGTATGAATATGTCCCTGCCTGGAAGTGGTTCATTCCTGCACCCAGCTCCTCTCCTCCTCTTATTTTTAAATGTCTGATATGGAACTTCCATATCAGACATTTAAAAATAAAAATGCAGGGCATGGTGGTGCACACCTGTATAATCACAGCACTCTGGGGCTGAGGCAGGAGCATCCCTGTGAGTTTGAGGCAAGACCCTCTCTCAAAAACAAAAACTTTCATTCCTGCTCACAAATAGTGAAATCATCAGTTATGAGCAGACAGGACACTGCCTAGGACAAGGGACACTGTTTAGGTCTCCCTGTCGGATTCTACAGAAGACAGGTTTGCTATGAGATCACCTTGCTATCATTTGAGGCTGACTTTGGTTTTTCTATTTCCACAGAAAAGTTACTGATGCAAATCAGAGAGAAGCCTGGGTTTCTAATGACACCTACTGGGAACTTCGAAAGGAGCCTGGGTTTAGCAAAGTAGACAGCCCTGTTCTTTGGTAAACTGGGAATATAGAGCTAGCCCACCTGTCACACTCTGAATGAATAAATAACTATGCACAATTATATTTCCTAGAGCTACGCGAGGTTTCTGGGTTGACTGAAAACCTACCATTTGCTTTCCTATTCATCTTTATAACGGACTTTCAAAAGTGCATTAGACAAGGCCCCTAACCACTTTTGGATCCTTTCTGTTTTGCTGCAACCATATTCCTTAAAAAAAAAAGAAAAAAACAGCAATCCCACACCCTCCTCGGAAAGGATAAAATGAGCAGAATATAAAATCCAAAGTCTGAAGGGTTCATAAGGAAAAACAAACTGTAACTGGTGCTTAAAGCTGATCAAGAGAGTTAAAAACAACATGTGCACCACACGTGTGGTCCCTTGGCTGGAAGAAACTTCCTCTTCTCCTAAAAGAGCCCCCGGGGCTGCAGCAGCTGGTCAGTTCAGACTTCAAGTGTGTTTTTGACGTGCTGTGCTGACCATATCGAAAGCCCTGATGCTTCCCAGAGCCTGTTCCATCCGTATGCCATTGTTCATGCCTTAAGAGATGCAGAGATGTATAATAAACCATTTTTTAAATGTGGGGCTCCCAGGTGTATGTGAAGGACAGAGCCTTTGAATCACGGCATGATTCACTTTCTCCATCAGAACAGTGATTCACCCTCTCCAGGAACCGTGGTTCAGCCAACAAATGGATTTAAGAGGTGAACAACATGTGCTTAACTTGGATGAGTGAATTACCGCATGGTGTGCCTGAAGGGCGCAGAGGCAAAGCTGTGCCGAGTAGATCCCTGTCTTCGCATTGTGCGTTAAGTTCCTGTCCTGTCCACATAACAGACCTCCCTCTTCCACCTAGCCTCACAGTTTTCCCTACTGTTTGGCAAAATCCATTTGATTTGGACGTTTGTCCCCAACGTGAAAACTTTGGAGTGAAGTGCCAGACAGCATACGGCATCGCGGTGTGGGCCTAGGACCGTCAGCACCTGTTTGTGAGTGAAGCACAATGTAGCGCACGTCTTCTCTCCCCTGTGACCGCCTCGTTGCCGCTATTCCAGTTCCACTGAGAACAGAATCAAGGATGCTCATAGCTTATTTGCATTGTTACAGTGGGTTCTATGCAAAATTATATTCTTATTTTCGTCAAGTGGTTTCTATGATACATGACTGCATATTAGGAACTTATCTTGCTAGGGGCAGAGATAATAAAGCTTAAGCTAAAGAATTCATCCGTCCCAGTGGGGGAAGACAGAAATGTGTTTCACAGGCTGCAGGATTCGTTTTTCCACCACAGTATATGGAAGCTTTCATAGGAAACTTGCATCAGTGTTCCTGAGTTTCTGCATGTAGATAACTATATAAAATGCCTGTATTTTTTTTAAAAAAATCTCTTAAAAGAGATTTTCCTAGAGAATTATAAAATTACATATATTTTATCATTAGATTTTTATTCTTAGATTCTTACCATCTAAATTTAAGTGTTACTTTAAACTCTGGTAATATGGCTAATGACATTTTATATTCACTTATGAAGTCTTGATTTTAGCGCTATTTCTCTTCACTTCAGCATTCCGAATAACGGCTAATACACCACCCAAAAAAGCTGCCGATAAGAATGTAAGAGAAAATTAAAATTTCTTCTAGTTGGAGCAATATTTACTTATCCAAAACTCATCCCTCCCTCCCTTCCAGTCCTTACATTATGTGTACAGTTTACATAAATGTAGAGTGGATTTTCATCCTCAGATTCTCTAAACTGTCGGCAAATCTGGGCTTTCCACGTCAGCAGACCCCGCCTGTGCTTCTCAGGCTCATGAAATCTTCCTGTGGCTTCCGCGGGGCTGTGACACCCTCCCTGCCATCAGCTCTTCCTGTTCCTTTATTCTTCTTGCTGCCCTTGATCTGCAACCTCATTTACATCCCTTTCATGTAAATTGTAATTTAATTAGAATATATTGACCTCCCCACAGAAACCTGCTCTCTGTGACTGGGAAAGCTTACAGTGCTCCTTCAAGTGGGTTTGGCCTGCCTGTACTAAACGTTTTCCTGAACAGCCTCAAAATAGCATCAGAGTAAGAACCCTTAGAATCAAAGGCATGTTAGGTAGAGGACAGGAAGGGAGTCCGACTGTGACTGACAGATAGGACGTCAGTGAGGAAGCTGGAGGAGGACCTGGGCCCATCAGCAAGCAAGCAGTGAACCTTGGGCTAGAAATGAGAAAATGAAATGTGGTAGACAGAATCTTGATTAAATAGCCTGCAAAATGCTGATCACAGCTAACTTGTAATTCTGATTAGGACTTCAACAGGAGGATGAGAAAAATGTCAAGTTAATTAAAATCTCCATGTTTTATATCAGATTTAGAATCCCTGGGAATTTATGTATGCTGGTTATTACCATTCAGTGGGTCAATAAAGTTTTAAATAATATTTGGTTAACTCCCAGTTGATTACTGCTCCCCATCAAACACTCGTATTCGTGTAATGGTCTCATCTATTTCATTTCTTATTGGCAGTGATACCTGTAGAAGTCTGAGACTTCCCCACTGGAATTTTCATCTCTATAATATTTAGGCTTTGAGGACCACACAGCAAATGATGCCATCTTAGGTCATTCTGTTGAGGTATCAGATGTCTTCCTTGGGATTTTATATAAAACTTTTCATTTCGGGCACACATTTTGTTTTCTTTCACCCTCAAATGACATGGAATAAAGGACTTGATATTTCTGAATACCTCAAAAATGATTTACTTAGTAGCACCTGTTTCTCACTTGAGATGGTCATTTAGGAAGATGACAGTAGGTGGCAATAACCCTGTAGGCCAAACACATGGATGGCACACACCAGCGTATGGAGAGCCCCTCAGATGCTACTACACAGGGTACAGTTTTACTCTCATTCTGCTGGGGTTTTTTATTAAGTTTATTGGTACATGTTAGATATGCATTATGACCACATTCATCATTGGGAATGTGTACCTGTACATGATATATTTTGATTCATTATTTTTTCATGGATTGCTTTAAGATACTTTTCCAATAATTTCCAGGCAATTATAAAAAACAACCCTCACTTAAAGTACCTATTAGGCTACATGTTAATTATATATGTTGGGAGGGACCCAAATGTAATTTTCTAGGTGAGAAAAAATAAGGGCTTTTCAAAAGAACGGATGCCAAGTTGTCAGTTTACCAAAGCTTTTGCTCTCTTGATTAGTCCAACCCCCTGCCTTTCAGCAGCTCCACTAATCAGTCATTAGATCCTGTCTGAAGGGCCAGTAGGAGGGCTTTAGGGAGGAAAATCTGATGAATCTGTTTCTGCTTAGTCCTGGTTGCAGCTGTGGCTGGAGAAGCATTTGTCATCATCATCTAAAGTCCATCTTTATTATTCCCTTGTGGATTTTAATTATCTGTCTTGTCCAATCTTGTTCTCTGTCATCCTGGATAACGCAGTGCTTGTGGAAGCAGAGCCCCACACTCACCAGGGGGTGTAAGAAATGTTTGCACTTGGCTTAGTGTATTACAATGTGACACAGTAAATAAAGTTTGTGTACAAAATACTAGTTTATTTCTATGGGAGACCTTATGTTCAGGATATATGAAATGTATCTAATTAAATTATTATTAATCTATTTTGTGCTCTAGAAATGTTCTTTGGGGGAAAAATGGAAAAAAACGTGTCAATAGACCTAAAAAAAAAAAGAAAATAGCTATATCAAACCAAAATTAGATTTTCTAAGTTTTCATTGAATTTATTTTGTTAAAACAATAATTTTAAATTGTACATTGCATGAATCTTTCCTTTCCTTAAATGGAACCTGACTTTGTTTCAGTTGTCTAATACATAATTTTAAAAGCATACATTTGTTATTTAAATGTAAGAGTTATTTGCAGTCTCTCTTTTTAGATGAAGTGGCAAAATAAGATACAGATTTCTTTGAAACTGAGACATAAAGAATTAATTATTTTAACATCACTATGATTAACCAGTGTGTCTGATCTTTTAGGCAAATGAGGCTTCATCATTCAGGCAGTTTACAGGCAGATCAAAGAGAGAGGCACTAAGCTACCGTATGCATCCTTTCATTTTCCAAAACAATATCTGACTTGATTGATTTTTTTCCAGATCTTCTTCTGATCCTAGCTTAATGAAGGGTATGAATATACAGGTCCATTCTTTTCATAGTGGCTGTGCCAAGTTTCAGAATTGTTCAATATTGAAAACTACTTCATTTATTCTGTTAAATGCTATTAATTTTTCATAGATTAAAAGTTATCCCATAAATACATGTTCCTAGTTATTTTTGTATCTCCAAGTTGGTAGGAAAACATGATGTTGTTTTATGCAAATTCTTTCTAGCATGCCTTTCTACACATGTTAAACATGCTAGTGGGACATTCCGTTTTCTTAAAACAAGATATAACTCTGTGTGAGTCCCATCTGTTTCTTCTAACCATTTTTAGTAGAGTGAGCAACTGAACTTACTCACAAAAAGAGCAAAAATGCTAACTTCCCTGCTTCTTTTTTCTTAGACATCCAGTCTCCCTTATTCTCATTCTCTTAGTCTTTGAGAATTAAAGTTGTTTTTAAGTTGCAAGTAATGCTGACATAGGATAAACTTCATGCATCTGAGCCATACAACTTGATACACTTTGACGTAGCCACCCCAGTCACAATAATAAATATATCTATCATCCCCCTAAATTTCCTCTGACTACATAATCTTTCCCCATTCACCATACAGGAATCATAAATCTGCTTCTTTTTTTAGCTTTTGAAAGTGCTTATTTTCCTATATTTATAGCTCTGAGCGTGTACTGGAAGTCTGGGTGTGCATATGGATAAACACTCCTGCCAATTCTTCCGATATACCACTATTCCTTTGTCAACCATAGAGCAGTAATAAAAGTTCCCATTAAGATCTGGTTCTAGTAGCCCAGTTAAAAAAAAAAAAAAAAAATTAACTTGCCCAGAAAAACTGAATGCTCATATCAGAATTACCATTTAATTTACTTGATTGATTCCCAAGCTTTGCAAATCCAAAATAATGTGCTAAATGGCTGGAGCCACTCGGGAAGCCCTGGAGAGTGTTGTCTTGGTGTATCATGAAAAAGTTCTGACAAGAACAGGAGCAGCTTGGAGAATGGCCCCGGAGAGCACATTTTCAAGATGATGATTTGTGAAATCGCCTCTGCTGAGCTCCACTTTGAATCATGTTTTTAAACTGACACCTAAAATTTAGACATCAGTCAGATACCTTGTTCTATTGCCATACAGGTATACATTTTGCAATATTTAACTCACGTTAAACATACCTGTCTTCTCAGACATTGGTTGCTTCTCTGTGGTGAAAACCCTTTCTTTGAGCTTTCTGAAGTGTCGGATACATCCTTATTACTTATAGTCACCCTACTGTGGTGAAGCATTTGAAATTTCCCAAGCTCAAAAATGGCTGCTTCTCTAGGTCTTCAATTCCCCACCCCGAAAGTGGCTGAACCTAATTTTGGAGAGGAAGTATCTGAGTCCAGTGGACTTGGAGCCCTGTAAGTTGAAAGCTCATCTCAGAGCCCAACCCTATTATGTGAAAGAAAATTTTCCAGAGGTGATTGTAATGAGCATGAAATGCTAGTGAATGAAAACAGCAGGGGTGAATACGAGCGAAGTGGGATCTGGCAAAGAAAAGTAGACTCTCTCGGAGAATAGGAATGATGTTCCTCTAGGACCTAGGATGGATCCTGGCTGGGCCATGGATGCCTCTTACATGCTTATTTGCATACAGATTTATCTGAGTTTTTCTCCAAAGATTCTGAATCAACTAGCTTTAGGACCTGGGCCAGGAATGCACATTGTTTGACCCGCGTCTATTTCCAGGTCAATGGGGAAGCACCTGGGTGCTGCCTGACACGTTATCCATTGTCCCTGCCCCAAACTCAGCCTAAATTGTCCTAATGGGGATCCCCTGGTGGTCAGTGAGACAGTCTGGTTCAAGAACCAAAATCTAGTAGAGCTCAGTGACCTGTGACCCACTTTGTTGAAAGTGGGCTCAGTTGTTGGACTCCATGGAATTGAATTCTGAGTGTGATGCATGGGAGTCATAGCATTGTTAATGCTGATGTGTTTTGAAACTGAGGGATGCTGAGCAAACCTGCTGTTAAAGTTGGCATTCTAAGGATGAACACTAGGGTGGGAACCAGGTATATGAGGGACTATTCAATGAATACCTTACAATATTTTGACTTTAAATCCTCTAGCCACGTAGGGGGAAATTGTGATTGACCATTTAAAGGTATACTTTGCTCTGCCCCAGTGTCAGTGCTGCCATCTGGAGATAGAGACGTGAGTGGGCAGAATAATAAAACCCGGAAGATGCGACTGGCATTAGGCCAGAGAAATAAAGCGCATACGTGAAGGCCACCTAACCAGAAGTTTCTCCTCACACTGTGGATAGCTCACTCTCCTTCCCCAGCAGGCTTTGTCTTTCTGAGGGTAGCTTCTGGGTGCAGTGGGCTGAAGGCACATCTGCCTCACCAAGAAGCTCACTCTTACTGTCCTCATACTGAGGTCTAGCAGCGCATTCTTTACCCAGCTCTGTTTCTTTTCCCCAAAATGAAAACACTGTGAAATTACTCTGCTTGCATTAGAAGGTATTTGCATATGGTCATTTTGAGATAGGAGCAATTAAATTTTATGTTAGGTAAAGAATGCCAGGCAACTTTTTACAGAAAAACAGCTTGTAGTCAAATTTCCTAATGAAAGAATAATTCACTGAAAATAATTGTCTACTCTATGTCATCTCAAAATAATCTTGCCTTCTTGATGAATGTTGTGTAAAACAATGTTACATTTGTAACAGCACAGGAAACTCAATAAATTTTTAATTATATAAGAAGATTTGTTTTTGTGCAGTGTCTTAGTTATTCTTCTCTCATTACTGGGGCAAATACCTGACGCCCAAAATGAAAGAAGGAAAGGTTTATTTGGCTCACAGTTAATGGAGGTTTCAGTCCATATTCAGCTGGCCCACAGCTGAGTGGAACAGGGCAGAGAGCGTCCAGTTCATGGTGGTGGGAGAGCACAAAATGGCAACAGAGGCAGCCAACCAACCAGGGCAACAGAGCAATAGAGAGTCTGTCTCTCTGTCTCTCTTTATATCATATTTACACTCTCTGCCTCAGCCTATCTGCCTCAGGCCACACCTATAATCCCAGCAGTACTCAGACCCATAATCTCATCAGCACTAAAAGATAATCCCTGTGGATCATGAGTCAAGCCTCAAACTCTAGAAGTCCCCACCCCATGATTGCATGAGGCTTTGGGGGGACAAACCATATGGACAGACACAAACCATAACATGTAGTTATGTTCTAATAGCTTTTCCATAGAATTACTGGTTTTACTAAAACTAATCAACCTACTAAATATTGTTTATCTCCAGCAAGACACTAGATATGATAAAGATTAACTTTTTATTTCAATTATATTTCCAGGGTTTATTTTATTTTTCTCATGTAGAAACTGTTCAAATCAAATACTAAAGTATAAGACTTTTTTTCTGAATTCTGAACTTTTATTGAAAGTTAACTTAAAAGGCTTGGCATGCTTGGATTTAGTTTCTTCGTTTCTTGATTGTGGGAATAAAGCTATAATGTGTGAAGATAGTGGCCAGTTTCTCAATCTTTGACCTGTTGGGAAAGCCCTACAGAATACATTCACTTATGCAACAGTTCTCCCTTTGGAAAAGTGAGTTTTCATGGGAAATATTTTCTGTCACTGTTGAAACCACTTCTAATAAAATAGTGCTGCCGTATCTATTTTTTTTTAGCTTGTTCATGCATTAAAGTGTATGCCTTGGGCTTGACCTCCAAGAATCTTGTTCCTTAAAAAAAAAAAAAAAAAAAAAAAATAGAGGAAGGACTACGTTTTGTTCAGAGTATCAAAGAAAGCAACCTATCAGTGCTTTGGGTAACTGGAATCACTAAATTAGTTTCCTCTAAAATAAACACTTACATTTTTCAGACACAGGGTCTCACCATGCAGTCTGGTCTTGAACGCACTATATAGCCCAGGCTGTCCTCAAACTTGAAGCAATCCCCCTTCCTCAGCCTCACAAGTGCTAGAGTATAGGGAGGTATGTGTCACCACACAAAACTTAAAGTAAACTATTGTAATCACCCCAGGTCAATTCTGCTGGAATATGAAAAACACATGCAGGACCAGGGAGATAGCTCAATAGAATAAATGCCTGCCTGGCAAGTGCTGGTTCCTGAGTTCAATCCCCAGTACCTCAAAGAAAGAAAAACACATTCACCCTTGCGCCTTTCATTTCCACACACTAAGGGACTGGGACACAGTGGATGTCCAGTCAGAAATGTAAGAACCTTGGAATGTCACTTTGCAGGAAGCAATTCCTGGGATTGAGTATTAAACAGAAGCTTTGACATAGGTGACAAAGGACATAAAGAAGTTTTGCTTGAGTCTTTTGGTGTCCACCAGAATGTTCTCTGTTCAGTGGGATGGAAAAAGGGAAAGACGCAAGAACTTGCAAAAGCAACACCATCCCTTGCAATGTGTAATAAGTAACCGGGAGGCAAATTGAAAACAGTAGATGGTACTTTTATTCACGTAGTTTGTAATCATACAGTCATGTCACCAGTTAGTTCCCTCGTCCAGTTATAGCATCATGATAGAATTTATGCACATCCATCTGCTGTCTGTACAGTTAGCACGGACCTATTGTTGATATGTAGTCATGCTTTTGCAGTTTAGTTTTAGTTTACCAGGTACAAACTTAAGTGTCACACCAGTGACACCCATTATTCTGCTCAGAGGGAAACCCTCCATCCAATGAGGGTTGACTGTGTGAAAGGTCATAGAGTAGCTTGGCTCAGAACTGCAGAAGTCTGTCTACTGCAGTTGCATGCCTGGCAACTGTGCAGTGCAGACAGCTGTTTGCCTGAGAGCCAGCCTGCTTTTCTGTTCCTTTAAACAATGTATTTTAAGTGTTTCTTAAATTAGGAAGAAAAAAAGATGAACCAGGTGTGGTGAAGTTTGAGGCAAGCTTGAGTAATTCAGCAAGATGCAGTCATGCGCACAATAGGAGGCTGGATTTATAGTACATGTTAGAGTGCTTTCTGCTGCGCATAACGTTCAAGTAAATAAATGGATCAATGGAGGGACAGATGATTGATAGATGACATGATGATAGATAGATAGATAGATAGATAGATAGATAGATAGATAGATAGACAGACCCCTCCATGGAAGCTTTCAGACCTCTAGCTCTTATCCACAGAAACTGAGTTAAACACAATGATACTGTCCATCATTCTTATAGTTAACTAAGAATAAATACATCATTAACTGCGCAGTCACTATCTGTAGAATTTTTTTTTTTTTTTTTTTTTTTGTTTTTTTT
>PVJA010017915.1:0-40827 GCA_004027025.1 Myocastor coypus | reverse complement strand
ACCACCACGCCTGGACTCCAGCACCTCAGCCCAACATGGGGGCAGCCTGGAACAGCATGTGGTGCTGGGGATTGAACCCTGAATCTTCTGTGTGCCTAAGCTTGCCTAAGCAGGTGCTTTCATCCGCGGAGCTATCCCATTGGCACCTAAAATTATATATTTTCTGTTTTCTTTTTTTTTTTTTTTTTTTTTTTTTTTTTTTTTTTTTTTTTTTTCTTTGTGGGACTGTGGTTCAAACTCTCTCCAACACCCCCTAAAATATTTTTAAAATAATTCTATTAGTTCATGTCGGCAGTACATAATGATGACTTTCTTTGTTCGAGGTGTATACGGTACATAACATATCCTTATTATTTTTACTCCCCGTCACCCTCATCTCTAGCTCACCCACAATTTGCAAAAGATCTACTTCCTGTCTCTAGCTCCACCCTTCCCTGTCTGGTTCCTTCCTCCCATGATGTGAGCAGCTGTCTTCCGCCAAGTCCTTCCACCATGGTGTTTTTCTCTTTGGGGCCAGGTGGTCATGGATGGAAGCTCTGAACCAAAACACACCCATCCTTCTCTGAGTGGTCGACGTTCTCTCTTTTGTCTCATGGAGGATGAGCAAGAGTTGCATTTTATGTTCTGCAATTGGTTCATAGGTGGTGTGCTTCCTCGTCCCAAACTGTAGGAGCGTTTTCTCTTCTTCAGTTGTAGTTGCGACTGTCAGATGCCTTTCAGAATTGGCAGTGCATTTTGTCTCCTATTGCACAAGCTCTGGGTGGCCTATAGGTAAACTGCTTTGTCACTTGGTTTAAGCAAAGATCTCAATATATTGCCCTGATGCTCTTACTGCCTTTGTTCCTGTTGTCCTTTACTGTTTATATTTTACGGATTTGGTGCGGTTTGGATTTGAGGGATGTTCCCTTTGCAGCTTTCCAAGTGCTGCGGTTATAGGCATGCACCATCAGACCTGGTTTCAGGGGCTGGTAAGACATGCCTGGACTCCCGTGAGCATGGCGTGCTGTAGCTGGAATCAATACTGGGTCCTTATGCTTGCCAAGGAGGTGCTTACATCAGTGGGCTATCTCCCCAGTCTTCTTTGCACTTATGTAGGGGTAAATCCGAATTTTTCCTCATTTTTTTTCTACTCTACGTGATTGCCCCAGCCCTCATAATACTTGAAGCATTTATTCTAGTTGCCTTTAAAAAAAAAAAAAAAAAAAAAAGGTAACCCCAGACAGAATTGCAATATTGTTTATTTTACTCAAATTCTACTTTTTCTCACCGTTAGCTATGAGTACTACAAAGGTGTTCATTTTTTTAAATGAACTATTAAAATCAATGAAACTAGATTAATGGTCACTGTATGTAATAGTTATAAAGGAAATATTTTAGTGTGATCCCCCTAGAGCCAGTTTAGGTCCCCTAGCCTGTGCCGGCCGTACACAGGTCCCCAGGGTACACTGAATCTGCCACCAAGTCAGGGCGTGGTGAGGCACACCTGTCAGCCCAGCACTGGGGAGGCTGAAACAGGAGGATCACTGTGAGTCCAAGCTGTGTGGTGAGACCCTGTGCCAAATACATAAAATGGAAATAAGTAAATACATAAATAAATAATGTAAATAAAGAATTTAATATTCTTCCAGTTATTTTTTTCTAAAGCTGCAGAATATGTCGACGAGTCACTTGATGATGGTACTTCCTGCTCAATCTGGAGGCCACTGAGTTCACATTCAGAGAGTCACTTGTCACGAAGTACAGCGGGATAAAACTTCTCTACACTCCCACACCTCAGTCTCTGTGTCTCTGTAAGACAACCCCCCCACCCCCCGCAGCAGGTACATCACACCTGGGCACCACGTGTGGCTTCCGTCAGAATATGATAAATACTCACGGAGCGCATGCCACTGGTTTTGCTTCCGCAGCTCTTGATGTACAAGTGAAACCCACGTTAACGTCGGGCCTGCCTTCCCCTTGAGGGCAATAGTTTTTCCTTCGGTGTGCTTGGGCCACTCATGCTCAATTTTGTTTCCCAGCATGTGCAGGGAAGGATAGAACAGTCATAGAACGAGTAAAACTTGCAACGCGGTCCTTCCTCATTTGGGCTTTCTGGCTGAGCCATTGATCAGATTTTCCAGCAGTAACTACGAATATTATCATCAATATTGATTCGTGTGCTTAGAAGCTATCTTTTTCTTATTCCAACGTCTACAGGGAAAAGGAGAGGTGAACAATGCAGAATTTTCTCTCCGTGCCTTTATAGCTTCACTTCCTGCTGTATGGCTTGGAACATCAGGAATACCGCTCCCCCGAAAGTTCACACACTGAGGCTGGGCTCTCCGTGTAGAGCTGCTCAGATTGGAGACTTCGGGCAAGGGTTGCAACTTCAGGACTCTGATGCATTAAAAGACCAATGGATTCTTTACTTACTTTAGGGAGGTGAAAGAAATTCTGAAGAGGGAATTATAGCACACCCCTCACTCAGGGGCATTCTTAGTTTTTACTCTGGACATGGGAAAGAGACTTAGGTGAGATGAGTCAAATTCCATGCATGTCTCCGGGTTTTGCACAAGAAGGTGTCTGCCCCTGTACGCTTTCTCTCTACCGCTGGCTTCCTGGCCATAATGAAAGGAACATCTTTGTCTACCTTTGACTCTCAGCAGGCTGCTTGCTAGGATTTAGCCATGGATGCAGGTGTGTATATACTGGAGATATTGCAGTTATCAGTCTGTATAAATCCTTCTTTGCTGCATATTCTTAGTACGGGGGATTGGGTTCAAACCCAATCCTCAGTATCAAGCAGCTCATTGGTCTAATTGCTCAGCCAATCCTCAAGTTGTTTCAATTTTTGATATTTAAAAAGAGTCTTAAATTGCATTGGCTGGACTCTAACTTTCTCTGCTTCTCAGAGTCCTTGGACAATTTTTTTTTTTGTTTTAAATTGACTTTCTCAGTGATGGAGAAGTAAGACAGCTGCCTTCTAAAACTAGCTATTACTGATGGCTGGAATTTTCCCTTGTAAACACGGTGGCGGGTTCTGTGCCAGACCCGAATCTCCCATAAGGGAATCTGTGAGGAGTTGTTTTCAGGCTGAGGCATATGAAGTATTCCGACTTTCTACTCTGAAGATGGGAGAAAGACTTAGGTCTGATGAGTTAAATTCCATGACAGAGCTCTATGCTTTTCACAAGAAGGATTTTTTTGCAAACTTAGGAGAGGGTCACAGACTCCCAAAGCCCGTGGGTGCATTCCAAGCTTGAAAACAAAGTTACAAAAATGATTAAGGGGAGAAACTCCTGAGGGGGAAAAAATGGTGGCAGGTAAAGATGTTATATCTCACCTGCATTGTAATCTCCATAATGCCATGTAAAACACATATGACTAAAATCAGAATTACAGAAGAGAATTGTACTTACAAAATAAGGTTCATATTTTGTTTTGCGTAAGAGATTGGATTCAAAGCTCAATGATTCAATAAAAGACAAAACTTTTCTTTAGAGTGTATGGCTGGATTTGGGGCTAGGTTTTATTGTGGCACCAATTAAAGATGAAAAGATCAGTCAATGTTGCTCACAGCAGACCTACCTGTCCAGAAGAGATTTTCTAAATATACAGTGAACATAGTTTCTAGTATTCTGTCAAGCTCGAACAAAAAAAATTCCAACAGATATCGCTGTCAGGAGTACACAGAAAGTCAAGACAACCCAGAGGCAATCTACGCACATTTCGGAAAGTAAGAGCTGGGTAGAAAAAATCGCTGGCTTGTGATTATAGTTTCTTCCAGAATCATGACTGTAAGGAAAAGCATTGGTGTATCAAAGCAAATTCCCCCCCCAAAAATAATAATAACATCTCAAATGATTACTTCCACAATGCAAAAAGATTCTATGAAAATGTTTGCAATCTTGTTACGTATCACAAAAGAGCCAAGAAAATACAAAACAGCAGCAAAAAAAATCAACACATTAACCTGCACTTAACCTTTGAAAATCTTCGTGCCTGGTTTCAGGGAGACAAGAGGGAGGAGGGCCACTGTGTAGGACGAATTTCACTACCAGGATCAGGGTCACTGCTATCCATGGGCTCAGTGGACGTCTGCTCTTTCATGCAGTTTTAGCAAGGAGCCATCCAAAGATTCTTTTGCCGCTATTTGAGGCTCTCGCAGCAATGCGACCTTGCACTTTTGTTCACAGATTTCTTGCTGACCTGGCCTCAGCTTTCCTGGTGCGTGTGTTGGCCACATAGTTCGTCATGATTTTCCTACAGTTTGTGCATCCCCCAATCTCAGCTGAAGTGAAGGGTTCCTCTTTTGGTGTACCTCACCCAGTCACAATTTCCTCCATAGACCATTGCAGTTGAGAGATAATCATCCCAAACCGTTCGGAGATGGAGACAGAGATTGAGAGATACACACAGAAAGGCAGAGAGGCAGAGGCAGAGATAGAGAAACAGAGACAGATGGACAGAGACACAGAGAGAGAGACAGAGATACAGAGACACACCAAGAGAGACAGAGAGACAGGCAGGTAGAGAGCAGACAGGAACTGTTGCATTTCAATTTCTTAGACGTGTGTGAGTATCCAGCGCAGCACGGGCCGCACAGGTGAGTCACAATCCAAGGTTTTACTGTATAAATAACTCAGGTTCGCTGCACCCATGGGTTGCCTCTCAGAAACAGAGCTCAGCAATAATGCACTTTATTTTTTCTCAATTCAGTGCACTTCATAAGTGTGAAAAATAAGAATTTTTCTGATCCTCTTTCCTCTCAACGTTTCCAAATTCCACTTGTGGAAATCAAATTTATTGGGCTTTTATTAAGGTGGCATAAGCCCCCCAAGAAGCTAAATTGACTAGGGTTGGTGAGGCACTTTGAAAACTCTATGAATGCTTGCAATAACCGGCCTGGTAAGCACGGAGTTCTGGAATAGCCACACGTTGGACAACTTGCGATGAACGTTAATGAAATTCCTTTAGTTGCATGAAATCAGTGTTCAGGATGGGAAGCACCACAGTGGGGTACGGCAGCTCATGTGCGAGGCCTGCGGGCAGTGGGAAAGAAGTGCGCTGCATACAGGCAACATATTATTAGATATAATTATTAGATTGCATTAATGATTATAGATGGACGTGGTGGCGCACGCCTATAATCCCAGTACTTGGGAGGCGGAGGCAGAAGGATCTATGTAAGTGTGAGAGCAGCCTGGGTCACAGAAGGGAGCTCAAGGCCAGCCAGACCTGCATAGTGAGACCTTGTCCCAAGAAGACAAAAAACAAAACAAAAATTAATGATCATATTATTACACTGTGATATCCTTATTAGCTATAATTTGCCTTAAATTGTAAGTACTCTGATAGTTTCTTAGCTATTTTGCCAGAGCATTTTCGTGGTGTCAAGAATGGAGACCATTGTATCAAGATAGTAAGCCACGCGTACTTTTTAAAAAAAAAATCTTGTATTTATCTTTTTTTTTTTTTTAATTTATTCATGTGCTACAGGTTGTCGCTGTGTAGTTCGGACTAGCAGTAACCCTGCTGTCACAGCCTGTGCAGGGCTGGGGTCAAAGCTATGCCTCACCACACCTCCTTTCAAGCCCTCAGCTGCACACAAACACAACAACATACCCTGGGTTCCAGAGCCAGTACGTGTCTATTTTTTTTTTTTTTTTTAACAATAGATGTTAACCCTTTTTTTCTAACCATTTTTTTTTTTTAGTTTTATAACTGGTAACCTAAACAACTGATTTCAAGACAACATCATGCAATACAAAAGACATTGTCGAATTCCTATGACTTTGTTTAATGAAATTTGTTATAGATTCTAATGTTCACTCCCTTCCTTCCTTCCTTCCTTCCTTCCTTCTTTCCCATTTTGTATTCCTTCAAAATAAAAAAAAATAAGAAAAGTAAATGTTAATATTAAGCAACCAGCATCAGAAATTTTCCTTTGACTTCTCAACCTGAGACACCTAAATTTATAACAAAATTCGTGTAAACCATACAAATCACAAATCCCTCGGCTGCATAACGAACACATAAACTATTGCGCCTGGTATCAGACCTAGATGTTAGGTCTAGAATTAGTGATGGCAAGATAGCACAGTGGACTAAGCACCTGCTTAGGCAAGCTCAGGATCTGAGGTTCGATCCCTGGCACCACACCCTGCACGAGACCTGACCCCAGGCAAGGTGAGCTGGTGACCACGTCCCCACGTGGTGGTGTTTGCTCATAATCCTGACGCTGGGGAGGCTGGAAACAGGAGCATCATCACTCCGACCTCCGTAGTGACACCCTGTACCAAGTACATTAAAATAAAAAAGAAAGAAACAATGATGAGAAAATGTAGTATAGAAACAGAGATGAGCGCCACTTCATATGGTGCCCTCTGTGTGCGAGGTGCAAACACACTGATTATGAGGTTCTTTAAATATGATTTAAAGGAAAAATAACTGGAAAGAAATGTTCAAATAATGTGTGTTCTTCATGTAAAGGAGAGATCTGAGATTTATGCATGTACTTAGAACTAGCACATAGTAGCATCAGAAAAAAATAAAAATGCTCCTAGCAAAGTTTAGAAAGGCAGAAGATAAAGTGTGTGCCAAGGATTGAAATACCCTGAGTACTGCTAGAAATTTTTTCTGAAATTGTTAACAACTGTTGGTGAGGTTCCAAATAAATAAGCTACAATTTTCCCTCTAATTGCTTGGCAGCTGGTTCCTGAAAAGTTCCGTGTCTATTAAAACTAGGCAAAAGATGAAAAAAAAAAAAAAGTCAACATTGGATTTAAATATAAAGTAGATTTCGTTCCTAGTTGTAGCTTCAGGAAACTATTGATCCACTTGGTACATCAGTATTCTCACGGGATGGTTCTAAGGATTGGAGGGAAGTGATATAATTGTGTTTTGTTATTTCATTACTTTGCTGTTTGTGGACTTTATGGAGTTTTAATTGTTCCTGGCTTCGGAACATCCAATCATGACAGTGACACTAATTTAATATTACAACAATAACAAAGTGAGACATAAAAATATCACAGTCTCCTAATGTTCTCCCTGGAAGTGAGCTACAACCATCTTTAAAAATGATGGCGGGAACGCTTCCAAAGATCAGACTCAGATTCTTAAACAGTGAGATTCCGTGAAAAAATATTCTGCCTAGGTACGTTGAAGAGAAGCTGCGGCGAACGCTCAGCTCATTCCCAAATCACTCTCATCATTTGCTCCCAAAGCTGAGGTACTGTGAATTTCAAGATTTCCATGATATCCAGAGTTATCCAATGGGGTTGGTTTATTTATTTGGGGCAGGGTCTGACTATGCAGCATAGACTCGTAGTGATCGTCTTGCCTCGGCTTCCCCAGGCCTAGGATTAGAGGCCTGCAATGCAGGCTCTATGACGTCCAGGACGACACGGCGAACCCGGGATTTTGGGGCTGGCCCAGCATGAGGTACTTGGGATTGAACTGGATACTTGCACCTGGCAGACAGGTGTTTAGACCTCCATGCTATCTCCCCAGGATAAGTTTTCCAATTTAGTTAGTAATCACACATCTTCATGATTAGGGAAAATTCTCACATATACGTTTCTGCCAGTTGGTGAACAATCTATTTTTTTTTTAAATTTTTTGTTTAGCATTCATGGTATATTTCTGGGATTTTTAGTTACCCCTGCCATTATTCTAGTTGAATGAAGCAGAGTCACATCTGTGGGATAGAGCCCCATTGGCAATGTTCAGCTTTTGTGATTTTTCTCTAATAAATGCTCAGCATAGATAGCTGCTGAGGCGGGAGAATAGCTGTGAGTTCATGGAATGCCTGAGCTACAAAGTGAGTGTAAGGTCAGCTTGAACTGCAAAGTGAAGCCCAGTCTCAAAAAGACAAAAAATTAAATTAAATTAAATTAATTGTACATGTCGGAGCTGTATCATGATTCAATTCACTGTGAAAAATAAGCACATACACATCACGAATCTCATTTCTATTCCCTCTTTTAAATATTTTTGTGGAAGTAACCGATAGTGGGTACTTTAATTTATTTTACAAAGCCTGGCTAATTATCATAAATAGAGATGAACAGCCAGAAACTTACAATATGGCTAAAAAAATGACCAAGAAATCTTTGTTTTTTAAAACTTTATTCATTTTAATAAGAAAGAAATAACAATGAAACAGTTTCAAAACACATTAGTGGGACAGCTACAATAATTAACATAACACATATTGTTGCCTTCATAGTAATTATTCAGACAAATTATGTTTAGACATATTATGCAGACATAAATTTTCTAAACACTATTGGTACAAGTATTTCTTCTAATTGAACTAAGAGAAAGTAGTTGCATAGATAGAGAAATATTCCATAATAATAGTGGGTTATATGCAGAAATGGCAATGTTGGAAGCTGTTGACTTGAGCCTTTTACAACTCAGCATACTAATCTGGCTTTACTTTTTATACCTCATGGTTAAACTTTTCTGCTGGGTGGTTAAGCCCAAGTTAAAGCAAGACCAGTATAACAGAACATGTAACTTTTGTATCTGACAAAATCAGTCAGATCCCCTCAGGATTTATGTTGGAACCATGTGCAGCGGTTTGCACAGCTGTTGTCAGTGTCCACCATCTAGATGATTCACGGCCATTGCTTGACCAGTTTTCTCTCTTGTGATAGCCTGAGAGAATGTTTTGTCTCTAGGCGACTCTCCTTAGGCACACTATGCATCACTGATTCTTTTTCTCTGAGGCCCCATAATCTCCTTGAACAGAAATTTTTGGACACCCCTGCGTTATAGGATGTTATGGTACAGGTTCTGTTCTGTCCTGAGTTCTCACTGTCCTTGAAGAGCTAGGGCCAAAATATTGGTTCTCCTTGTAGCCATTCTTTTTCTCTAACTTTTGCACTGCACATATAAGTTGTTAATTCTCCAGAAGAGAAGCTTAGCGACACTATTATCTTGAGCTTGAGCTTAACATGCCTGCCTTTCTAAATATCAACCACCTTGGGCTTAGCATGGAACTGGTATTTAATATGCTAGGAGGATTTCTAGCACAGAGATTCTGAAAAAAATCCCTATAGAATGTGATGAAAAAAGTTATACATTTTTACACAGAAATTTAGAAACCTAACCATATACAAAACTGTAGCGGATCAATCAAAAACTGTCGGCTATTGTTAACTTGACACACGTTTTGGTGCCCTTGAAATGTTCCCCTACACCAGCAAAGAAACCCTTACTCTACTGAGAACTTCGAGCTAACTAAACCAGGTGCCTTCATCCATTTAGTATAGCGTCCACTGCCTTCCCAGTTACTAAAGTTTAGTAGCAAGGCCTGTCATTATCGCACACATTGTCGCTTCCAATATTGTATGATACTTTTTGCTTCAGCAAAAGTAAACTCATGCAATCTCCCTAAAAATGACTGCCTCACCACTGGCGTTCACGTGGACACTGTTCAAGTCCTTGGCTCTCACATCTGCTATTTCTAATCTGAAAAGACTAAAGGGTGAGCAGCTAGCTCATCAGGACCCATGCTTACCGTCCACCACATGCGCCTCTGATTTCCTAGGAAGTCTCGTGTGTTCAACCCGACCAAACCTCTGGTTTTAGGATGTTGTGGATGTCACCGTCCTGATCTGCAAATCATTTTAATTTGCACTTGTGCAACTTGGCAAGTAGGAGACCACGGGAGAAGAACAACATAGAGGAACTTTAGAGAAACTCTACTGTTTCTTTGAAAATGTGTTCTTATGGCTTTGAGCCTCAATATTCTGTTTTTGTTTTTTCAGTACATTGTGCACAGGACGTTGAAGGTGTCACTATGTTGATCAGACTCATACTGATTTTCCTGTTTTCAGCCTCACCAGCCCTGGAATTTTAACAGCGTGCCGCCACACCCAGTCTCTGAGACTGAATTCTTCCCTCATGTGGCTATATAAGTAGGAGCACAACTTCCTGGTCCTTAGCTGGGAGGACCTGTAGCTTTGTAGGAAACTGCTAAACTGTCCTGCAAAGTATCTGTCCCACCATTCATGCCTCTTGCGCTTCAGGAGAGCTCACTGTTGGTCTAAGTTTCAGCTTCATTTGGTTTAGTCAATGTTTTGGACTTGAGATATGGTAACACATCAGCTGTACCCATTTGGTTTTAAGATGTGCCATCTGGCTCCTCCATGCATGCTGCCTAGGGGTTCATAGATTCATTTATGGGCAAGATCAGGGTAGAGTGGACTCACTTCCTGTCATGCACTGGGTGGATTGCTTTCTAAATACAGACCCTGGAGCCTGAACCCAGCATGTCAAAAATGTATGCGTTCGCAGACAGGACCTCAACATAGGCAACGAGGTAGACAAGAGTGCACTAGGGCAGCCGTGTTGCAACCGGCTGGCAAAGTCACCAGGGCGCACGCGGGTACAAACGCAGGCCCAGTGCCAGTGGGAGCATACAGCAGAGATGTTACCCCACCCAACAACGAGATGGGCCGTGGGAGGCACCAAACTTGTCCACCCCAGAGCCTGCGCTTTTCAGGCTCCATCATTTTGAGGCCAACTATTTCTTAAAGTAACACACTACTTTATCATAAAACAGAGTGCAAGAAATTTATTATTGACTTGTACATGTGTAGAGTAATCCTTTTCGTGTAAATAAATTATATCTCCAAGTCAATAAAATCGACTTGAAATTTTTTTTTTTTTTGGAAGTTATGTTATCACAAACAGCTTTGAGTACTTTCTGTCAAGAATGCTGATCCAACGAAGGCATCATTCCGCAGCTAAACCTCTGCTGAGCCTTGCCATTCGAACTTTACTTTCTTTGCTGTGTCCTGTGAGACCCCAGGATAGCTCTTCAGGTGGTGTGGGGAACGCTTTTCTTGGATTACTTTTATTGGCACCTTTTAGCTACACAGAATGTTGAATTTCACTTGGCAAGTCCATGCCGGCGTCTAATGGGGGTTCATTTTTTGTAATCCACATAACTAGCTTGCCCTTCTGTCCTGCCTGATTTCATTACCTTCCTTTTTACCTAATAATCTCCTTTCTACTTCTATTCTCCGTGTCTTTCTTATTCCCCTTCTTCTCTCTAATGCCATATAATAAGGAAAATATGTACTACCTTTCAGAGACGGGCTCTCTCCGTCTTACAGGATGACCTTCCGTTCTGTGAATTTCCTTGCAAATGAACGTGGCGTTCTTACTGATTGCTGGGTGACATTGCGTTATGCACTGATGCCACAGGAGAATATCTTGTGCACGTTCCTCCAGCTTTGAATTTTCCCATATGGCACGAACTCTTGATTACATTTTTAAAATGTAGTGTAATTTCCCATAATGTGAGCACTGCCTTCAGTCTACTGTTGAAAATAAGTCACCCTCTTTAGAGCAGTATGGGAAGTATAGCATCCACTCTGCGGTTCCACGGCTAACAGCCCTGACTTTGGTGCACCCACCTGGGTGTGTGTTACCCCTTCCAAGTGAGATTCAGTGATCTTACCCAATCAGTCGTCATTTGTGAAGCAATGAATTGAAGGATGCGTGGAAAGGCGGAAAGGTGGGAAATGCTTATGGTGTGCAGGAAGGTTAGGGCCACGGAACGGAATTTCAGAGTTTTAAGTTTTCGGGAGGATCCTCTGTGTGTGGCACCAGTGCACAGAGAAACAAAAGTGTGGCCATACAGAGAGAATTCCTGTGTGCAACGGCCATGCAGGTCCCCGCTGAATGCCTTTGGGCATGGTGGGATTCTGACCTCAGTTACCTGCCATGGTTCATAGGGAAGGCTTTCACTCCCAAATCATCCCCATGAGGCATTGCGTTTCTGAGCCCTGGGTATCAGCACCGTGTTTGGAAAAAAAAAATAAGTATGCCTCCTGCCTTTGGTTAATGGTAGAATAAAATAGAGGAGCCTGAATTAAACTTGTTAAGCCATTTATAAAACACTGTATAATTGTAAATTATGACTTACTGCCAGCTCATAGTTATTATTAAGTGATGCTTTTGTGAGAATGAAAATGACATTGGTTTAAGTTCTTGGCGTATTCATTGCAGCGTGGAGTCCATGTGAGCGCTGTGCGTTTTTCACTCATTGTCTGGGTGACAGGCGCTAGTCATCCTTTAGAACTCTGAAAATGCAGGCAGGCTTCCAGCTCCTCAGAAGGCTTGCCATCAGGATCACCATAAATCTACAGATACTTACTGAAATAATGAGCTCTAATTACGAATATGAAATAAATTAAAAGACATGAAGTATTTACCTAAACAAAATTGACCAGATTTGTGCAAAGAAAAGGGCTTTATGGATACTTATCCCCATGATTTATTGAAAGGATACATAAATCTGTACTTTTGGAAGTTTAAACTGTATATTTATTGTGCTTGATTTATAAAACTTGCTAATAAATCCACTTCTATTTCTCATAGAAAAATCATTATTTAATACATCGGCTCTTGCTAAGTGTAAGGATTTATATATAAGCCAGAAGAATATGTGTGCAAAACCAACTACAGCATTGGAAATGATACCAGTAAATCTTGTAGAAGGAAAACAAGCCTTTGTATTTATAAATCTTTACCTTGCACTAGGGAGAGAAGTGAAAGATTTAGAAACTATGACCCTAATCACGTCTATGTAAGGGTAGGCTAAGGAACCACTTTTTATTCTAATTTTAACACATGACACTTGCTAAGTAGTACATATTTAGATTCAGAACAGAAAGAGTGAGATTATTTTAAGGGAGGATTTGAAAAGCGTCCTTCATGCAGGAGTTGGTAGGCACGGGAAATGTTTTTTCCGACTGCTGTCACTACTTTTTTTCTTTTCTTTTATAGAGTGTGTACAACGGTTGTTGCACACAAGGGATGAGCGAAGCTCATGGCCGTTTATTGTCTCTTGACAAAGACATTTGGTCCGCAATCTCCCCACGCGAAAGCCTTTCTGACATGGCAGCAGCTGGCCTCTTCCTCAAGTAATCCCTTTCACCCCATGCTCATGTCAAGATTAGCATGCAAAATACGCAGCACAAGTCTGTAGCAGTTAATTAGACCCTGCTCCAACACCGCACAACCCCAAGCACAGACAAGCAGAATCTCATGTATAGCTATGACTCTTGGGCCTGCGAACTAGCTCAGTGGATTAAAGTACCTGCAAAGAGGCTCAGGGGCCAGGGGTTCACTCCCCGAGTCTACCATGCTGACCCCGCTGCTGGGGCGCACTGAGACAGCAATTGAGCCTGGGCATGGTGGTGCGCGCCTATAATCCCAGCTCTTGGGAGGCTGTAAACAGGCGGATCACTACGAGTCTGATCTAGAAGTAAGACACTGAACACCCTGTAGACCCTTCCCTAAAATACAAAAATAAGTAAATAAATACAATTAAAATGGAGTTACAACTCTTATTCTTAGTATAACCTGATATTGAATGTGCTCAGCAGAGTGGTGTTCCAGGATGTATACCCATCAGTGCTATTGTTTCTTTTCTCCATTCTACATTTGCTAATACGCCACCCGTGATTGTGTACGTTCAGTAATCGTGTTAAGATGTATCTTTGACATGTGGGGATTGTGTTCACTTCAGGGCCCATAAAGTAGGAATCAGAGTCCCCTGCGTAAGTGTCCCAATCAAGCCAGTGAGGGGGACGTCTTCAGCGGAGTCGGCTCCTGGCTTTCTGCATTCCCAAATCCCTGTTCCGCGCCATGACTTGGGACCCGTATTACGAAATGCATTAAGGACCCGGGATGCTTTAGGGAGCCCGAGGGACTTGGGGAGTTAGCAAAACATTTTCCATTACTTATGAATGATAACAAATGTAGCTGCTGAGGATAATAATGGCCTTAAAATATTCAAGCTCTAAAGATCGCTCCCCATTGAAACTCTACTTAAATAGATCCAAAGCTATTAGCATGGCTCCTGGGTGATTAACTTAGAAGGATTGCAAAGTTTTTCTTTGCAATATATCTCGTCTCCGTGGAGCTGCACCCTTAGAGGACCGCACACGTCCCCCTCCTGGCTTGGAAGGGTAAACGCATGCATCGTGGGGTGGATTGGATTTAACCCTTAGCACGGCAGAGAGGGAGGTTGAATTTGGGGCTGACAATTAACCTTAGAAGTGTGCTGTCATACAGAGCCCGAGTGGCTCCCCAGTCCCTGGAGTCTGTGGTGTTATCTCAATTAGAGGGTGAGAGGACCCGTAAGTGTTTGCATCTGCTGGGAGGCCGTAATGTAATTGAGGGTGGAGCTTTCAAAGGGCTAACGTGGAACCCCAGTTTCTATCTCCTCCCTCACCTATTTTGTCCCCCATTCTGGTCACTAAGTGAACATATTTGGTCCACATTAATTCCCCTGCGATGGGTTGGCTTCACGTCGACCCAAAGTATGAATCCGTGAATTGGCACGAATACTTTTTAAATCATGAGATCCTGTGAACATGGTTATCTTTAAAGTAGACTTTTCCCGATGCCCGTTACTATAGGAACGGCAAGCTGAGCGATGGAAGTCACAAGAGTGAGTGCCGGGCGGCCGCTTTGGGCCAGCATCGCCGTGGACATCCGTGGCCCTGGGAGGAACTTTCTTCCACGTCCACAAGAAGGCAGAAGTGGCAGCAATGTGTAACGTGGACAGGCTGCCTCAATTCAAATCACCGCTGCAGTTTCTACTTGCGACACGTCCCTGGCAAACCCGCCTCTCTACAAATGAGTTGCGTGTCAATTACGCATGGTGACTGCTTTTATGTCATCACTGTTGTGAAGACGGACTTGGACTGTGCGAAGTCATTGAGGTGGTGTAAGGTTTTCGCGCCATCTACTTGAAGGATGTAGACCAACACGGGATGTTTGAGTCCAGGCCAGGCGGTTCGCCAAGCTCATGCTGCAAAACCTAAAATTTCACAGGTCATCCAAACGACAAACAGGACAGTGAAACTACGTATTATAATAGCCATAAGTAATATTCCACTTTTGTTCTGAGATTCCATCCCATTTGGACTGTCTTATATTGCTTTCTTTTTGCTATTTGTTGTAGTTTTGCTGTCGTTTTTCTTCTTTAAAACAATAAAAAATAAAGTGGTCTGGTGAAATAACTCAGTGGAATAAAGCTTCTACTTAGGTAACCTTAAGGAGGAGCAGGGACTGTGGTTCAATGCCCAGCGCCACAAGCTGAATCAGGCCCAGTCACACTGTGCGCTGAGTGCAGGGAAGTCTGGGAACACCGGCTCACCTCTGCTATCCTGGTGCTGGGCAGGCCGAAAGCAGGAAGATCATCTGGAGTCTGAGCTGCTCCGTGAGACCGCGCAACAACCAAATATACTAAAAAAAAAAAAAAAAAAAAAAAAAAAAAAAAAAAAAAAAAAAAAAAAAAAAAAAAAAAAAAAAAAAAAAAAAAAAAAAAAAAAAAAAAAAAAAAAAAAAAAAAAAAAAAAGAAGAGAAGAGAAAAAAAAGAAAAGAAAATACAAAGTCCTCATCTATTGTGTGCTAGGGATTTGGATCTCATTATTGCAAAAATAAAATGAAGACTAGCATAATTATAGCTTAGCTAGAAATCTGACTGAAAGAAAATGTGCGCTCTGAATGTGTGATGTGTGTGTTTCTATGCAATGTATCCTTCATCGTCTTTCAGTTTATAATTATTATCTATTATTTATTGACCTAGTGTTCTCAGTATCCATCAGTAATCTGTCTCTTCTTTGTAGGTGCATGCGTGTTTTATGGATGTATGATATATTTATTTAAGTACACTGACGAGGAAATCACAGCTCTTCTTTTCTTCTCTCTTAAAGGATTGCTCTTGAAATATAGGAGACTTCGTACGGATCGCGTCGGAATCTGTGCTCGGAAGCATAGCTGTGCCGCATTTGCCGTAAGTTCTGAGTCTCTTTTCTATGTATGTGAAATGTGTACATTTTAACATGTGCTTATATTCCCAGGGGGCCTAATTATTTTCTAAAAAATCCCGTTCACAATCGGCAGTGTTTCTAGTGTTTCTTGATAAGCACTGTCTTTGGAGATAAGGAAAAAGTCATTTTGAAACAGAGGAAAAACAAGCGGATGGATACTGCAAAACACATGCCGTATTAATTCCGTATTTCTCATTAGGCTAGAAAAGAATGAGCCATCACTTTATACCGGGGAAATCATGTCTGTGTGGGATTTTCTTCTTGTTCTGAATTGAGCTTTATTTTTATTTTTATTTATTTATTTTTTTTGTCTCTTTGAGACAGGGTGTCACTATGCAGCTCAGGCTGGCCTTGATCTCACTTTTGTAGCCCAGGCTGGTGTTGAACTCACACCAATCCTCCTGCCTCAGCCTCCCAAGTGCTGGGATTACAGGCGTGCGCCACCACACCTGGTTTGAATCGAGCTTTGAAAAGAGACCCTGTAAGAGTTTTGGTGCTGTGAAATGCCACGACGTATCGGGTTGAGGTGAAGGCTGAGACTGATGGAGAAAGAGCGGAAGGTGGAGAAATAACTGTTAGATCACCGATCTTTCCTATCTGTGCATCTTACACCTACCGGGCTATCATCTCTCTCCATCTCTGCCTACATATAACACGTATGTTCAGGTATGAATCTCTCTGACCAACATATCTCAATATCATCATCTGCATGCTGTCTTCCCAGCCATCCACCCACCTCCCAGTTGACCCATAAATAGACACGTTCTTTTATTTCCAGCGTCAGGACTTTAAGCTTCACATAATCCTATCAAGGCTTGATTTTTCATTGAGAGCTCAATTCTACTTTTTTCTTTGTGTTTTAGGGAAGAAGGGTATCCAGAGTGTTCAGGGTCTCACTACTAGATTGGATTCATAGTCATCCGCCTGTTTACAGCTTAAAGGCAAGAGTGCACAGTGAGTCTCCGTTCCTCTTAGTGTGCGTTTCATCTCTTTTTGTGTCATGGTTGTGTCAAATAACCCACTTCCAAAGTAAAGGGGCGGATGGTGTAAGTCAAGGATGGTAGAGTTGTCAGTTCGTACCGACCGGACCCAAGGTAGTGTGGCACGGCAGAGAGGCAATAAGAGCAAAATGAGGACGCCGCTCTCTTTCCCTCCCTTATACTTGAAGTCAGTGACCCTCCTGAGACTGGGGGCCACCGCTCATTTCCATTCCCAGAACTGGACAATACACTGCTCACAAAGAGCAGCCTCGGAAAAGCCTTCCCCCGTGACCACTTGAGGCTTCGTCGAGGACATCCAGATCCAGAGCAGGACAGTATCCTTGTGGTGCCTGTCTCTTCCTGCTGCTCCCATGGATTGGCTTCTGTGCCTTGTTTCATGGTCCTGCGGGGTTTCCCTGCCTCCTCCCTCTCTCTTCTGTCATCTCCTCGGCTACCTCTCCTCCTCCTCCCTCTCCTCCTCCTCCAGTTCATCCTGCTCCATCTCTGCCTCCATCTCCTCCTCCTCCATGTCCTCCTCGATCTTCTTCTCCATCTTCTCTCGCTCAGGTTCTCACCCTTATTCTCAGTCACACCCTTCTCTTCCTCCTCCACCTTTGTTTGCACACCTTGGCTCTAGAGTACATTTCCCTTCCGTGTTTGTATCTGCCCCGCATCTGCATTTCTTTTTCTGCCTGATCCCTCTCCTGACTTTCACCTCTTTCCTTCTTTTGATCCTCTTCCTCTTTCAGAAAGAGTTTTCTCCCTACTTTCCATTACCTACCGATTTGCTCTGCATTCATGCTTTGATCTTGTCAAGGAACAGTGGGCGCCCTTACCTGTTCCTCTTTGCACCCAGTAGAAATTGATTTGGTCTCCCTGAGCTTAATACAGCCTGACTTCCGCAGAGCCTTGAAGGTAATCTCCGAAGGTGTGTCCCACCCTTCCCCCTCCCCGAAGTGGTTTCCCGTTTTGCACGTCATGGTACCTCTTTTTGGTACCCTGCTTTTTGAGAATCTGGCCACAGTGGCTGTACCACTTTGCACTCTGTGGATAATATGCTAGATTTCCTGAAATATTAGTGATTTTTGGCTCCTAATTAATTTCTGTTTGCAAATAATTTATTACCTTTGTGTTGAGATCATAAAAATACGATATGGCAACAGAATGAATATTTTATCTACGCTTCTGCATTTGGAAAAAATGTTGCTTTTTCACATTAACTTCTAATCTCACCAGATATTAATAAATTCACATTTCTGCAGAGTGCAGCACTGGGCTATTTTCTGTCCTCATTGGTGGATAAACACTTTACAAAACCTTTATTTATTCATACATCTTCCAATTAATTTTTAACCTGCTGTCTCCAATATGTGTCCATGATTGTAAGACGGGAATTCTGTCTCTCTGTGCAGTGTTATTCTTACATTTTAAAAATTACAGTGCCCCTACTCCAGCTTTAACATCAGAGCCTTCATAATACACCTTGACAAGTCCTCTAAATTATTCTATTGCTGTCCTAGCTTCACAATTAACTGAATTAAAATTCTAAGAGTAACTCAATCAATAAAAATAAACTTTGGTGTGTTAGCTCCTGTTAGTCCTACAATGAATGATGTTGTTCCTATAATTATTATGTTTTGCATATAATATTTTATTTATTTTGCATGCTTTTGAGGACTTATTTTTTTCTCTGTCGTGCAATTTCATTGTGGAATGTTAATGTGTAACTTTTGTGTTGCTTGCTCCAGATTTTTTTTTTAATGTATGCTATTATGGTACCCCTCACACAGTATGTAATTTTTAAAAGGAAAACAAAAATAATAGTGAAAGAAAGACATTATAAATATCACAGAATTTTACTGAACAGAGTGATATAAATTTAACAGTGACTGTTATATTGTTGTCTTCGAATGAGTTGTTCCGGTGAACTCATGGAAGAATGTAAAATTGGTCAAAAGTTAGAACAGAAAAGAGGAAAATATTAAGTATGAAGTGCTCCTTTCAGTAGATCAAAAGAATTAAAATTAATATAATTATATATATAATTATATATAATCTATAATAATCTATACTATATGATATATGTTTTATATAACATATAATATATAACATATAACATATAACATATAATGTATAATATATAATATATAATATATAATATATAATATATAATATATAATATATAATATATAATATATAATATATAATATATAATATATATATAATTTCTCTCTCTCTGTCATTCCATCTCTCTCTTTACCCTTTTCCCTCATCCCAGCTATTACTTCTCTTTGAACAGATTCTTTCTCTTTTGTACGTTATTACTTTTTCAGGTCCTTGGCCTAGAGTTACAATATGATGTTTGCAATGAGGGTCACATTTATTTTACGTAGAATAAGCATGGTCTCTCATTGCGCCCAGTTCCTTATGAAAACCTCAAACTTATCATGCCTTAGAGCCGCATAATTTTCTTTGCATAGCAATACCGTATCTTTATGTGTGCCTCAGTTATGAGCATTTGGGTTCTTTCTAAGACTCAGCTATGACAAATGACGCTGCTATAAATGTGGGTGCACATATGTGTGGTTCGCTGTTTTCAGTTCTTCTGGAACAGTACCTGGGGTGACAGCTGGGGTCAGTGGAACCTCCCACCCTACCCGTCTGAGGAATGTCCACACTGGTTGCCACGGTGGCTGCAGCCGTCTACATGCCTACCATCAGTGATGAAGTGCTCCTTCTTACACACAGCGCTCAGTGTATACCACATACACGACACCCCTTGCTGTCCAACTGCTTTGGAACACATCCAATTTGGCTCTCAATGGGCTTGGTTCTAATGTCTGTTCCAGGCGTTTTTACTGAGTTTGATCGCAAATGCACAGACAGAAATCAGTGCTGGCCATGATTTCATGGCTGGGAACCTGTCCACGGAGAACAATAGGCTTTGCCCTCGACGTTCCTGGAATTCACCACACCTCCTGAAACCAGTCAGCGGTGACCGCAGCGAGACTGCTGTACTCATCACCATGTGTGTTATCAGTCCTACTGATTCTGGGAAATTTTCATGAATTAGACAGTGGCACATCCGATGCCATTAAGACATTATCCTTGTACACTTTATATGCCTAACAGGCCTCCTCCACCACATTTTCTTTTTCTAAATAAACCTTCCTTACGGATTCTGTCTGTAGACGTCTCTGCACTGTGTTCTGCATGCCCCATACATTCGCCTCTAATTTAGAATGTGTTAGTTTAACTATGCAGAGCATGACATTTGTCCACCGAGGCTGAAATTTCAAATTTTGCCTTCCAAATGTCCAAATTCTCTTTTCTGATTTCTTATCTATGTGTTGTTTACTCAGAATTTCTCTCTCCTTTCTCATCTCTCTAGTGAAGTTAAACATTTTATAACTCAAATTTATCTTTCTGTGGGTCTACCAGGGTTGCAGTGGGTGTCTTTGAACCCCTCTGACAGCTGCACGAGGCCTCCACATCTGCTGGGAGTTCTGACCCGGGGTTCATCTTCAGGAACGTGTTGGTAATCAGATGCAGTTGTCCAAAAAAAAAAAAAAAAAAATTAAAAAGTCCTTCCCAGAGAATGAATGATTAGATGGGTTTCTGCCTTGAAAAATAATGTTAGTACTATTGAGTGCCAAATTTTTATGTTCCATTTTTATTAAAGGAGTCAAATCAAGATCAGTGTCATAAAAAACATCGTCATTTCTGTAATTTGATGTCATTTTCAAAGGACCACACAAGGCAAACATTTCCAAGATCTCTACGGTATGCAAAAAGCTTTGCTTTGCTATACGTGCTATGTTTCTTGTGAAGGGTCTCACTTAGTGTTGGGGTCTGTTTTCTCGATTTTTGAAACCCTTTGAAAGGGCTAAGGAAACCCTTTCTAGCCCTACTGTCATTAATTTTCTTCTCTCTCTCCCTTTCTTTGCCTGTTTTTATTTCTAGCTCTGTCTGTCTTTCTCTCTCAATTTTTATCTCTGTCTCTCTTTGCCTCTAATTGCCTTTGTCTCTGCCCCTCTGTTCCTGTCTCTCTCCTTCTCTGTCTCTCCCTGAGTCTCTGTTTGACTATCTGTCTCTCTCGCTCTCCCTCTCGCTCTCTCTCTTTCTTGCCTTTTCTCCCTCTCTCTCTCTCTCTCTCTCTGTCTGTCTGTCTCTGTTTCTCTCTGTCTCTCTCTGTCTCTTTCTCTCTCTCTTCCTCACCCTTTTGGGTATGCTGAATTTTAGTTGGAGACATCTCTGTTTTGCATGCAAATGTCATATGCTTTCATGAACACATCTTCAAGTAGCTTTGTAATTCTCACAACATTTTCCAACTTACTAGACATTTCTCATCGATGAAGGTAACATCCTAATGCTTCAGTGCACATATACAACTTACCTACTTTTCAACACTGTTTGACTTGGTGTAGTATGTTTTAAATTTTACCAACATTGTTCTTTACTAACAGAAAGTCTCTAACAATTATTTTTCTAATTTCTGTTTTAAAAAATCTTTATTATTTTTTTAATTAACTAATTAATTAATTAGTTAATTAATTTGATTCAAGCTTTCTCTACTCTGCTTTGACTCATAGAGATCTTCCTGTCTCAGCCTTGCAAGAGCTGGGGTTACAGGTGTGTACCACCACATTCTGTTTTGGTAGCTGTCTTGTCACGGGGTCTGCACATCATGCAGTAGTGTAAATCGAACCCTGAGCCTTGTACTTGCCAGGTAGACGCTTAAACCACTGAGCTATCTCCCCAGCCTTTTTTCTGAGTTTCTTCTCTTTAATGTGCTCGTGATATTCTGTTTGTGCTTCACCGCACACAAGCTCCTCTTCCACAAAGCCAATTGTGCCCTGCCGTGTGAGTTAACTATTTTCTCTTGAATTCAGCCAAACTTTCCTGATTGCCCCAAATGGAAACTGCTCTGCATGGTGTTGGTTCTTTTGATGAAATAAGAAAAGGGTAACCCACGTTTCAACAGACGGTGTCCGACCCAACCTGTGGTCCACCTCTTCCTACCAGGCAAAGGGAAGCTTCTGAGTTCACAGTTAGGTAAATATCACCAAAGGAAGTAGCATGTGCTCCCCAGCAGGATGAAGACAGCCTGCAGAAGATGGGTAGCATCTAGGTCCATGGGATCAAGAAGTATGCATCTTAAGGACCCAGATGCAAAGCTCCACGCTGTGGAGCCTTAACCTCCTGAAGACCGCCGGCCATCCATGCCTGATCAATTCTCCTCAGATTCTATCCAATCCCCACATACCGTTTCCAAAACAGTGCATGTCATGACTTGCTACTGTCGTCTTTCCAATATGATTTTTATCTTTGAGGCACTTGTAGCAAATTTCTCCCAAGCTTCTACTGACATTGCTAGTGTGTAAGAAGGTCTGAAGGAGCTGGTTGTTATGTTAGAAGTTGCATAACCTCGAGGCAGTGAGGATGTGAAACTGTGCTCTCAGAATGCCAGCAGTGGAACAGGAATTCTGAGAGGGTTGACATGACTTATAGTTTTTTCTTTTTATTAATTTATTATTATTTTTAAGTTTTTTTTTTTTTTTTTTTTTTTTTTTTTTTTTTTTTTTTTTTTTTTTTTTTTTTTTTTTTTTTTTTTTTTTTTTTTTTTTTTTTTTTTTGTATTTTAGGGAAGGGTCTACAGGATGTTCAGGGTCTCACTTGTAGATCCGACTCACAGTGATCCGCCTCTTCACAGCCTCTCAAGTGCGGGAATTACAGGCTCACACCAGCAGGCCAAGTCTCAATATCCATCTCAGCATACCCCCCGGGGCTGGGGCTAGCACAGCTTGCCAGGCATGGAACCCTAGCCCTGGCGCCTGCTTTCCGCGCCTTTAGTCCACTGAACTACTTGGCCAGCCCTTAATTTTTATTTTTAAAGGAAATACAGATTAGTAAAAAAACAAAACAAAACAAAAACAAAGAAACAGTACAGAATTTCACAACACAAAATGACGGGCCGTAAGCAGTGGTAATTGTTTTACATATCGTTGCCTTCAAATGTGTTTTTCAGATTATCCGATATGACTATGAAAAGTGAGTCAAAAATTATGAAAATTCGCCGTCCAGCAGAAAAGTTTAACCAGGACACATAAAACGTAAAGCCAGGTAAGCGTGCTGAGCTTTTTCAGGCTCAAGTCAACAGCTTCCGACATTGCCTGCTCTGCTGATAACACATATGGAAGACTGGCCTATACATACAGCTCCTTTCTCATAGCTCAATGAGAAGAAAGATTTGCGCTAGTAGTGTTTCGAAGAGTTATCATGTCTGCACCTTGCACTCTGAACAACTACTCTGAAGACAACAATTCGCATTCTGTTGATTGTTGTGGCTGTCCTAGAAATGTGTTTTGAAACTACATCATTGTGGTTTCTTATTAAAAGCAATAAAATCATAAAAAAGGATAAAAATAAAAAAAAAATTGAAAGGAAGGATAAGAAAACTTCCCCTTTCAATAGACCAGCAGAAGTCAGGAGTGCATTTACCTAAGGTATACTCTCTATGTCTACAAATAAATCATATTCTCATCCTCTTCATTTCTTTTCTCTTTGCCCTTATCCAAATTGTTCCTTCCCTTTGCGAAGTTTCTTTCTCTCTCCCAGTATCTATTGTTCCTTTCAGATTATATTTACTCTTTCACATTCTTACACTAGGGAAGTAATCTGTTGTTTAATTATACTTATGAGTATGGTCTCTATGGCTGGGCGTGGTGGTGTATGCATGTAAACCTAGCACTTGGGAGGCTGAGGGAGGAGGTTCAGTGTGAGTTCGAGACCAGCCTGGGCTACAAAGGTGAGCTCAACGCCAGCCTGAACTGCATAGCGAAACTCTATCTCAAAAAGGAAAAAAAAAAAAAAAAAAAAAAAAAAAAGACTATGGTCTCTAGTCATACCCACTTATCTACAAAAGCTTTGTCTTTTTATGGCTGTCCACGGCTTGCAGAATTTCTGTTTTTATTTCGCAGTGGCCAGGACAGATTTGCTTTCTTTGGACGGCGCTGGATCCATGCAACTCCTTCCTTTCACCTCGGTGGAAGCGTCCTGAGTCCTCCAGGCTAACGGACACAGCAGAAATTCTTTGCCGGGCTCTAGGTGTCCCGGGATTCCTTTCCGCTGGTTCCCTGTCCACGTGCCTAGCCTTGTGAGGGTCACGTGAAGCGCTATGTTGCTGGAGCAGCCAGCTGGAAAGAAAAGGCCCTTGAACGTGATGGTGTGGGGTTCATTAGTCCTCTCTTAAGTGAACCCTAAGACAAGAAGTTATGAACTAAAAAAAAAAAAAAAAAAAAAAAAGATAAAAATACTTGGGAAAGAAGAATGCAAATAAACAAGGAGTTGCTTTATTTGGTCACATTTCAGTTGCTTAATGTCTTCTTTAAAATGTGCTTAATAGGAGCTGGGGCGATAGCTCGGCCATCTAAGCACATCCCTGGCAAGCACAAGGACCCGAGTTCAATCCCTGGTATCGCATGCTGTGCCAGCCCTGTGCCCAGCTGGTCACCAAAAGTGGGTGTGGTGGTGCATGCCTGTAATCCCCACGCTGGGGAGGCTGGGACACTAGGCTCACTGAGCCTGAGCTCCATAGCATGACCCTGAATCAAATAAATAAATAAATTTACCTCATGGAACTTTTCTTGTTAGAATGAGTCAATACTGAAAAATCATTTAAGATAAATACCTCATTAAAGATCACCTTGCAGTGTTGGAACGCATACCCCACTGCGACTATTCCTACAGTATGCCTTCCGGTAACCACCTGTACTAACCCTACCATGTTGCATAGATCCTTTAGGGCATATTATCAAAGTGACTTTAAATTATTGTTTTATAGTTATTGCACTGTGCTTACCTTTTCACTGGCAAAAATTCCTCCCTCAATTGCTTTATTTCCACTTAAATCTCCAGACTACACTGTGAAAAATGCTCTCTTGTTTTGTATCCAGCCAAAGCCATTTTAACTGGGAAAATCTATACGTTCTAATTAACACAGTCGTCTTTATGAGGTGAGAATCTAATCTCTGAAGTTTAGAAAACTAAGGGTCACAGAGGCGTGTTCTATGTGGTGTTTAATGGGAGTCTCAGTGTTTTACAATTTTAAGTCTTGTGGAACAAGTTTGTTGAAGATAAAACGAAAAGCTTTAAAAGTAAAAAGGCACTGAATTAAGTAAAAGGAGAAACATCTGTGGCAGCGGTTCTCAACCTGAGGATCGCGACCCTGGTGGAGGTCGAACGACCAAAACACAGGGGTCACCTAAGGCCATCGGAAAATACATATTTAAACGCATCCCATGCCATGGTGAAATGTTATTTATTGGAATTAGCAATAAATATTTCTCAAAATACAATTAAATGTTGTTTTTGTGATTAATCACTATGTTTAAATTATGTTTGATTTGTAGCAATGAGAATCCATAATGCGTATCAGTTATTTACATTCCGAATCATAACAGTAGCAAAATTACAGTTTTGACCTAGACACCCAAATAACGTTTTGGTTTGGGGTCACTGCAACAGGAGGAACTGTATAGTGGGGTCACGGCATGAGAGAGGTTGAGAATCACTGAGCTATGGGGTTGTGAAGAGAGTGATACAGGCAGAAAATAGTGATCTGGGGTGCATGACGTCCAGTAGGGAATCTCCAAATGATATAGAGAAAACCGATCCCCAACCTGAAAAGTACCTGGGACGAGTTCGTGTTCTCTCAAACTGAAGAATGAATTTTAGGAACAAAGAGACGTAATGAGCAGAACATATTTATTGAGGGAAAGAAGGCACCTGTCCAAGAGAGGGACAGTAGGGGCGTCCTGAGTGGGTGTCCCCTGGAAGCTGTCTCTTCCAAGGACTTTTATAGAGAAGACATGGGAACTCGCTTAGGTGGGACAAAGACTGTGGTCAACCAATGAGATTACAAGCTCCATTGCTCAGGTAAAATTGATTACAATCAGGATACAATGTGAAGGCAACTCACATAGCAAGGGGGAAAGATCACCACCTGTTGAGCTTGGGCTATGGACTCTCTCCAGGCTCTTTCACCGTGATCGATACTTCTTTAGCATACCAATCCCTGAGGCCCACCCTTAAGAAGTATGTAGTTACTTCTGTTTACTCTTGTCTTGAGATCTGGCCCACGACGGAAGTGGAGGAGTGTCAGTCTCTAGTTGGAAAGTGCCCTTGTCTGCTGTGTGGTGCGTAAGGGCCTGGCCCTGTCTAACTGCCTGTACTGTTTCTATCTAGTTCAGCTGCCGGCAACAAGAGGGGAGAGTTAGAAAAGAAAGAAGTAAAATAAGCAGGGTCCTTTATGCCTATGTCAATCCATGAAGATGGCTATATGTGTTGGTTACCACAAATGTAGTATTTCATGCTTAGTGTTCCTAAAAGAAAATCTGCACTCACAAACATCACAGATACGAAGCGGACACAAATAGCCCAGCACTGCAGAGCACGCAGTGGATCAAGATGGCAGAGCCTCACTTCACAAATTACGGAGCATGATATATATATATATTATGCTTTAGAGAAGGGTCTGCTCAGTGTTCAGGCTTTCACTACTAGATCAGACTCAGCGTGATCCACCTGTTTACAGCTACACAAGAACTGGGATTATAGGTGCTCGCCAACTTGCCCAGTATCTCTCTCAGCACATCCTGGGAGTGGACTTGGTATGGCAGGCCCTGGGGATCGAACCCCTGGGCCCTGACCTGCTTGCAGGAGCTTTAATCTGCGGAGCCATTTGTGACAGAACCATTTTTGTAGAGTACATTTCATAACAACCATGTGGAAATCTCATCATTTTTCTGCAGTGAATTTTTTAATCATTTCTAATGTACTGTTTCACACAATTTTTTTTTTTTTTTTTTTTTCTCTAAAATACAAAAAGTAAAATAGAATCGTGCTTTCCATGTTTTGGACATGTTGTTAACTGAGTGTTAAATCTTTTTTTTTTTTTTTTTTTCCTTTTTCTCAATTTCTTTTATGTTTTATTGCTCCATGTCTACCATGTGAAATAACTGCATTCTTCACGGGAAGTTGGTGCATGTTTAAACTATGTCTGAATTCTTTCTTTCTTTCTTTCTCTCTTTCTTTCTTTCTTTCTCTTTCTTCCTTCCTTCCGTCCTTCCTTCCTTCCTTCATTCCTTCCTTCCTTCCTTCCTTCCTTCCTTTCTCTCCGTCTCTCTATCTCTCTCTCCCTCTTTCTGTCTCTCTCTCTGTCTCTCTCTGTCTCTCTCTCTCTCTCTCTCTCTCTCTCTCTCTCTCTCTCTCTCTCTTTCATCACTGTATCAGCTCACCCTATTTTTGGGCCTGGCGCATCATGTGGCACCAGGGATCAAACCTCGGCCCCTGCGCACTTGCCTAAGTTTGTCTAAGCAAGTGCTTTATTTATTTATTTATTTATTTATTGCAGGACCGGGCTTTGAACTCTCGACCTTGTATTTACCAGGCAAGCACCTGTGCCCTGGCGTTATCTCCCCAGCCCCCTATGCAAGCCCTTTAGACCCCTGAGCTGCCTCGCCCACCCCAAGATTTCACACCTAATTTCTCAGTGCCTGTGGACTTGCTCTGAAAAATAGTTTGGGAAAAAGCCGCGGAGTCTTCTTTTTACTGGATCCATCCACCACTGCACGGAAAAGGGGTCTGCGAAGGCGTTTGTGTTTTTCCAGCAATAGGTGATGTAGGATTCGGTAGAAGGGAACTCAGGAGGCCCACAGGTACTAGCTGAGAGTTCTCAGTAGAATGCTGCCGGCTCATCTTTATCTTCCGTCGTCCTGGGGAGGGTTAGGCGCTCACGTGTAGGGTTGTTACTGCTGTGCTGTAGTGTGTCCCTGTCTCATGGTAGGTGGTGTCATTAAACCCTTGCGCAAGAAGGATTTTTTGTTTGTTTGTTTGTTTGTTTGTTTGTGAGGAGTGGCGTCTGGCTCAATTATGTGCACATCTTGTCTTGTGAACAACTACTACGAAGACAACAATATGTAATCTATTAGTGATTGTAGCTGTCCTACCAACCTGGTTTGAAGCAGTCTCAATGTTATTTCTTTCTCATTAAAATGAATAAAATTAAAATAAATAAATAAGAGGAAAAATAAATTTTAGAATTTATATATTCTAGGTCATACTTCTTTACCTTGTAGAAGCTGCAAATACATGCTCTGTGTACTGTAAAGCTTTTAAATTTATCATTTAGGAGGCCGGCGAGATGACTTAGCAGTCTAAAGCACCTGCTTAGGCAAGCTTAGGCAACTGCAGGGGCTGTGGTTCGATCCCCGGCTATGCTGTGCCAGCCTCACCCGCAGATCAGGCTGAGACGGCCATAATATAAAATAAATATATCTTTTAGCATTTGTTTAGCTGTACACAAGATTTCAGTGTTAGTGCAAATTGGTCATTTCTTTCCACTTATTATTTAAGTATTGCTCCCAAATCAAAGGTCCCATTCTTGTTTCTTTTCTTCTATGAAAACGTTTATTATATAAATGTTGAATTTTTATTACTCCGTAATATGTTTGTGCGTACAGCATCTGATGAAGAAGATATTGTTCCTACACTATTTATCTGTAAAACTAGTTCTTTTTTTAAAAAAATTTTAAACTGAAAAAATAAAAGAATGATAAGTTTCAAAACAAGCTAATAATAATAATAATAGTAATAATAATAATAATGCAAACAAAGCCAGACAAGGCGTCTCCGTCCTGTGTTCACCGCACGCTCTACCTCGCACATCTATTCTGTATCTGTGACCAAAGGTCATCTTTTCCTGCTGCGGTGCACTCGCGTGGTTTCCCTGTCGAGGATGATCCAGGGGAAGAGTAGACCAGCCAGATAGCTCAGTGGAGTAATGCGCCCGCTTAGGCAGACGCGGGGACAGCGGTTGGATGCCCGCCCTGCCGCGCAGGCCCCGCGCCAGGGACAAATGAGCACGGTGACACACACCGTCAAGGCCGGCGCTAGGAAGGCTGAATACGGGAGCATCGCTAGGAGTCCCAGCTGTGTGGTAAGACCCAGGTTTGATCCCCAGCATGAGAGGCCCATCCTGAGCGCCAGGTGATCCACTAAAAAGAATAATAATAATAAAAAGAGAATAAGGGGAAACGGAGCAAGATTCATAGTCCATCTTGGGCAGATGACCCAATGCAGCGCTAAGTACGAAAAACTGGCCCATGCAGTTTATTATGTCAATGTCAATTATGATTGGATAAAGAAGACTGATATTAATAAAATGTTGTTCATGAGGAAAGCTAGATGATTATTCCCAGTTCTTGGACGTATGCATCTGGTATTTATATCTCGGGGTCTTCATCTGAGCAGGTGCCCACATTTCTATATGTTTGGGCCTATTTAAAATTATAATGCAGGTTTTTGGGTACACGGGTCTGTGCTACATTTTTTTTTTGTTGTTGTTGTTGTTTAGTTTTGGTCTTTTTGAGACAGGCTTTCCCTTTTGGGTTCAGGGTGGCCTTCAGATCACGTTGTAGTCCACGCTATGAATGTCTCAAACTCAAAGCGATCCTCCTGCCTCAGCCTTCTGAGTGCTGGTATGACAGGTGTGTACCTCCACACCTGGCTCTATGCGTTTGCTCTTTTTTCTTTAAAAAAAAATATTAGGTCCAGGGTCTTGCTATGCAACTTGAACTCATAATAATGCTCCTGTGGTCGGACGTGGTGGCGCACGCCTGTAATACCAGCACTCGGGAGGCTGAGGCAGGAGGATTGGTGCGAGTTCGAGACCAGCCTTGGCTATGAAAGTGAGCTCAAGGGCAGCCTGAACTGCATAGCGAGACCCTGTCTCAAAAGGACAAAAAAAAAAAATAATAATAATAATGCTCCTGTGTCAGTTTCCCCAGTGCCGGGAAAACACACATGCATCAGCATGCCTGGTTTAGGGGCCGGCATGGCACGAGGTACTAGGGATTGAACTCAGTTCTTTGTGCTTACCAGGTAGGTGCTGAGAGCAGCCCTATGGGGCTACCTTTAATGGCTGCTAAAACAGGCACAGTATTTTCTTTTCTTGGTATAGTTCCAACGGTTAGACAGCAAGACAGTCCCCGATGTAATAGTATCAGCTTTGCGTCTTGACGACAAAACCCTAAAATATTTATTTTCCTGGCTGTTTACAACAAAGCTTGCAGAAGCCAGGCCGATAATCTTGGCTTTATAAATGCATCTTTCATTTCAAAATGAGCCTTGAGGAAATTCCTTAAAGAGCTCTGGGAAGACAGGGGAGTATTCCAGACATGTTAAAGATCACAGGGAAGTGGGTTTTGACTTGCTTCTTTGGCATTAGGCAAAGATAATAATCAAGCAATAAGTCTATAAAAATGTACTCTCCGGCCTACGTCTGATGCGCGTTGTCATGTAATGAACTTCTGTTCTATTTTCCTCCGTGGCAAATTGTCCTTTCCCATAATGAGAAGTTAAATATTTCATTGTGACCCCAGTACGTGTTCTAATGGAAGTAGCTTTGAAAGTCATTTTCATAATGCTCTTTGGCTATGTCTGATTAAGGCATCCACTGCTCAACAAGTTTCTGAAAGAGGGGAGAGAGATGGAACATTTTTGAATCATTCAGGAGCCCGGAGCCGCTTGCACTTGGAGTGAAAGCCAAGCGTCAGTGCTTTTACCGTTTCCTCCTCGTTCACAGCTTCTGGGGATCAGGCATCCACTGAGGTCTTTCCTGAAACAATTTCTCTGCCTCCGTCTATTCTCCTGCGACAGTGAGTTTGCCCACAACAGCAAAAGAAATTAAGAGAGTGGCACGGTTGTCACCAAAGAACATACTTCGCCCCAACGCATAGCTTCTGGGAAAGTGGATATTGTCCGTGTGAAACGCACTCGGTAGGAAAACAGTCAGAGAAAAGATTTGTCAGCCCATGAAATCTTCCCACTGGTTTTTAAGTACTTCGGCTCTTTTAGTAAGTGGGAGCTGCTGTAGAGTCTATGTATTCCGAGCTTCCCGGGCCTCATTCACGGTGCTATCATGGAGCAGAGCTCGTGGCAGCCCCAGGAGTAAGATACCCAAAGGCCCACGGCCAGAAGACATGGCAGCAAAAGGCAGGGGTGCAACGGTGTGGAGATGCGTACTGCTGGACTCTGGTTCACTTCTCTTCCTTTTTAAAAGAAAGAATAGGGGAAGGGTCGATAGCTCGGGGGGTCTATGGACATGCCTGGCAAGCACAAGGACCTGCATTCAGTCCCCAGCGCTGCTTACGATGCCGACCCAGGGTCGTGCTGGCCACCACAACAGGCAATGCTGCTGGAAGATTCTAGTGTCAGAGCTGGGGAGGCTGAGTCAGGAAGATCATTAAGAGTCCTCGCTGTGTAGTATAATCAAACTAATAAATACAAGATTTAATGAAGAGAGAAAATAAAAAAAAAAAACACAAGTGAAAAAAGAAAACACATGGTTTTTATCTCCAAATTATTGCAAGTAGAGGAACAGGGAGGAATTCTTGAAAGTTTAATAAGAGAAAGTGGTTGGGTTTTGATAGAGAGAGAGACAGAGAGACAGACAGACAGAGACAGAGAGATAGACAGAGACAGAGACTCAGGGAGAGACAGAGCAAAGGAGAGAGAGATAACAGGGAGATAGATCCAGAGATGAAGACAGAAACAGAGACAGAGACAGAGGCATAAAAAGAGAGAGACAGGGACAGACAGAGAGATAAAGAGAGACAGAGACCGAGAGACAGGAGAAATGGGCTCTGTTGTGTACCTTCTGACCTGCAGAGATCATGCGATGTGACATATTGTTTTAAAAGTATTGTCACCAATAAGAAAAAGGCGCGTCTTTCTAGTGCTACTTATAGCCTCGCTTAAATCACGCTTGCGTTCACGTGCCATTTGGAACACCAGAGAGGGATAGATGATTCCAGCACATAGGGCCGACAGTGGTTGTAAAAACTTAAAGGACTGCTAGACCCTGCTTGTCCCTGTAAATTTTCCTTATCTAATCTTTGTCTGAGCAAGAGTTCAGACTGGACGCTCTACGCATAATTACCCTGCGGCTTCTGTTTCCTTTTTGCCCCCCTCAGTACATATACCATTCATTTGATTTACGTTGTTTAATTTTAAAATGTATTAATTTGAATGTGGAAGTAATAACAGTGAGACAATTTCAGAACAGGTTCCTAGCACAGTTACAATAATCAATACATTGCATATTATCATCTTCATAATAGTTGTTCTGAGTGCCACATGCAGACGTCACATCTTTTCTAAACATTATTGGTACAAATCTTTTTTTCTCACAGAAATAAGAGAAACTAGCTGTGTATAAGAAATGCACTGGCTTTTCCTTGGCCATAGAGTGTCTCCTCCATGAGGAGGTATGGAAGATACGGAAGGCGATTGTGCAGGCACATGTTCTGTGTAGCGCGCCTGCTTCACAAAGGAGCGCAACGCGACATGACACAGTAGGTTTCCTTCAGTTTTGCGATACCGCATCACACAGGAAAAGTAACCCGTCATTTCTGCACTGAAGGCATGCCCTTCTGGACATAATGCTTGGCTATCGGGTCCTGTTGAGGGATAGCAATTGATCTAGCAGGCTCTTCATCGATTTTATACCTGCGCTGCACTTATGAAAAAAAAAAAAAAAAAAAAAAAAAAAAAACAACCTAACTCTTCAATGGCAAACGCTATCTCGTAAGCCGATGGCCGGGCTGCACAAATATGCCAAGGTAACCGCAAGAATGTCAGTTTCGCTGGGTGCTACAACTATAGCTGCCTCGCGACAGGTTTGTGCACTAAAGCCACGGTAGGGAGAAGAGCATTGATCCATGCAGCGGCTGAGCCTGGTGTGTAAGGCGTGGAAGGGAAACTCCACAGCGCAGTTTTATCATTCCCCTCCTTCCTCCGGTCACTCCCCTCCTTCCCCCGGGGGCCCTGAGGGTAATGACGTTCCTGCCCTTTCTGTAATGTCTGCAGAGCATGGTCTGGCTCTTCCCACACACGCTCTCAGCCTTAGCCATCAGATTAGGATCCATGCTTGAGGGTGACGCCTTGCAGTACCAACCAAGCTGCAGGTCCGAGGGTGAATCAGCTGCAGGGAGAGCTAATGGCCAACGCAATGCAGAGCATTCCATCAAAGGGTCAGCTGGCCTTGGGCATCTATGTGGCTTCAGGACTGTGGCCACTCCATGCCTTGGACACATGTGGACGTGCAGATGTCGCACTGCGATGCTTTGCTGGCTTTGAGGAATTTGTCTGTGCATCTGTCGATGAATCCTGGGTAAGGGTTGAAGCCTTCGGCTCTGAGCAGCAATGGTGAATTGGTTGAGTAGCCTGCGTGAATCACTGTGTGTGCCTCTCGGTCTGACAGCAATATGCTGGGCACAAGAACCAAGAAGATCTCAGAAGCCACGGGTGCCACGGAGCTTCTTAGAGGCTACAGGGCTCAGCTGCACACTGCAGGCCTCATCAAAGCCGGCTAAAGTACTCGCGTTGTGTCATCTATGCTTCACTCCACGGTTTGGAGTTGGCAAGAACTTCTGTCCAAAGAGATGAGGGTAGGATTGTGGGCTGTGGGTGATAGATTAGTGAAAAAGCCGTAGATTCAACTCTTTGTGCTGCTTATACATAGGTAGATTGATAGACAGATAGACAGACAGACAGACAGACAGACAGATCATTTGACTGGATAGGTGGATAGGCAGATGGATGGATGGATGGATTAGATGATGACGATAGATACATCATAGATCAGTACATAGCTAGATACGTAGATACATAGATAGATAAATAGATAGATTGATACATGGATAGATAGATAGATAGATAGATAGATAGATAGATAGATGGATAGATAGATAGATAGATAGATGGATGGATAGATGACAACAGTGTTTGTTTGCCTACCATTGTGGACTGCTTTCACTGTTACTGAATGTAACAGAAAAGCACTTGTAGAAAGGCTCACCTATACGGACCACAAGAATCTCAGCTTTATCTCAAAATGATGTAGGAATACAACACTCTGCAAGGAAAAGCAATTCCACAGGGATCGACAAGGCATGTGCCAGCTAACACAAGAGCAACGGAATGCGACTCCCACTGGCGTTTTGTCCTACACAGGTGATGCCAAACCCATGTAGGATGAGCAGGTTGTGGGCTAGCAAATGGGGTCTGTAACAAAAAAAGGCTTCAGTAACAAAGGAAACACACATGATTAAAAAATGGGCAAATAGATTCCAAGAAAACAAAAGAATAGAAAAGAAAACAATCTATACTGTAAGACCATCTCTGCAAATAGGAGGAGCCCAAGTTGATGTTTTCAACTGTGAATCAGAAAAGACCAATTTTTTTTCAATATGTTCATTCCAAACTATGTGGACTTTGAAATGATATGAAGTTTCAACCATAGAAAGAAAACACTTTCTTGGAACTTGTCTCTTTAAAAGCACCTTTCCAGGAGCCCAGAGGTACAAAGAAATATGTATGTTTTATAGTGAGATTTATACGCAAAATTTATATAATTGTGTACTTAATAAATCATAGTTAAGGGACACAAAGCAACTGAGAACTTACTAGACAAAAAAGTAGCTCTTAAAAGTAGAATATTTTGGCATATAACATTTTTCTCAAATATTCATGTAAAGATTGATAAATTTCTGTAGCTAATCCCCAGTTGCTTGATTTGATATTCTTTCATATTTAAACGATGCTGTTAAAAAAGTAAAAGAAATTCTATATGTGTTTTCGAGAAATGAGTACTTGTTAGAATAATATGTGAACACACCACAGCAGCAGCAATAAAAAGGATAAATGCAAAGATTCAAAATCCCCTGCTGTTGGTCAGTAGGGTCAAAATGAAAAGTCTGAGCAAGAAGATAATAAAACATGTGAAGTCCTAAATAGTGGAGTTGGAAAATAAAGAAAGCAAAAGTAATGACGGATTTGGGTGCTGCTTGATTTTTACACATTTATTCTTTGGGAAGAAAATAAAATAATATTATAACTACACGGTGGCAATTAATTAAAGAAAGAGAATGCAAACATCAACCCTTTAGAAAATTCATTGCTACTGCTATCTGCTTAAAATTACTCTGGAAGATTTTATTTTTATCTACGGTAGCTAAAGTTCTTGTAAATTCTCTTGGGTATTACAAAGACGGATTAATTTTTCAATTACTAATATCAACGTCAGAGTAAAGCACTGTCGTTTATGCTTTTTTTCTTTAGAATTTTTGGTGGATTTTCACATTGCCAAAGCTGCCACTTTTTAAAGACCCACAGTTCGACGGAAGCGTACACGTTCTGAGATGATCATTCAATCAAACTTCGATGTGGTGCTCGCATCCTACAAGCAAAGCAAATTTTCTATTGCTGTCAGACTCAGTATTAAAAGAAAAATGTAATGCAGTAGTACCACTCAGCTTGAGAAAAAAGGTAAGCTCAAAGTTTTACAGGTCAGCGGATGCTACCAGAGACCATATTCACAAGTGAAATAAATCAGACCTGCATGTCTAAACATCGTGTTGTCTCGCTAGTATAAGAACCTGAAAGACTAACTAAAGTATGAAAGGCACAGTGCATACTGGGAAAGGTAAGGAATCTGTTTAAAGCGATGAACCAAGTCGGATGAGGGGAAAAAAGAAAATAAGGAAAGAAGGAAGGGAAACACTATGGTGTTGGGAGCCAGAGGAAGCCAGGATATTGATGAAGTGTGTGTAGGCGGGACTGGGCCTCAGTGCGTAAAGCAAACAAGCTCCCCAAGGGCTGAGAAAACACATCCTGTCTGGTTCCGGCCAGCTATGAGTCGCTAGACAAGCTTGTGTCATGTGATACCAACTTTGCAAAAGTATAAAGGATCATTTCTTGGGTGTTTTGACTTAGTAGTCTTGTCCGACAGGCCAACTGGCGACCACGCAGCCCAGCTTTTCGTCCTCTTGTCTATCTTTTTCATGCTTACCGCCGTGTCTCCCTGGGGTGGAACCCGTTCGCAGTAAGACCAACAAATCCCTGCAGTATGAATTTATACACAGGATTGCTTGAGGAATCATACCACTTATTTCTACAGGTCTACCTGAAGAAATGCTTAATGCTTAGATTTCTTTCTCCCTTCTTTTCAATTTTTGATTTGTCAGGCTTATAGCTGGTCCACTGAACGAGTTATCTGAAGGCAAAAATATGCTATACAACAGCCATTGTTTCATTCCTATTTCAATATGAATGAAATTTTTTTAGTGAAACTGTTTCATTTCTGATGATTTATTTTATTATACTTTATTTTCCTTAGAAAGCAGAATAAAAGAATAACCAAGTGAAGCTCAAAAGAGATTGCGCGACCAGTTTGAGGTGAAGGTGCGTCCTCTGACAGGATTCTCTACAGGAGAGAGGACACGGAGAAAGGTGTTTAAGTTTAGCACCTGCACTGCAGCAAAGGAAAATAGGAAGGCTCTGTGTGCATCAGTTTTGAGTTGCTATACCAAAGTATCTGAGCCAGGGTGCTCTGTACAGAAAAAAAAAAAAAAAAAAGGTTTATGGAATGCACAGTTTAGGATGAGAAGTGTTTGTGGTGGGGTAACTTCACTCACTTGACCTGTTTGAAGGAACTCACTGACGTGGTGCAGTTAAGACAGTACAGTCGGGAAGGATGCTGCGAATAGACCAGAAGTTGGAGGGCTTTTCTAGCTGGGCTGCTTTTCTGTGGCAGCTTACTCGAGCCATTATACACTCTGAGATCAACATTGATCCATTTTAAGGGAAGCACTCGGCTCACAAAATCACTCGGATGAGATCTGACTTCCACGGGTTCTCCAGTATCTTATCCAACCACCACCATGCTGCTGCTTCGAAGGACTCACTCACCTCGGAATGTCCTAACCACCGTCTGCACTCATGAGACACGGGGTTCAAAGTCGGCCACCTAGAGTCAAAGAGGGTCACCGTGGTGATGGTTCAGTGCAAGGTGGGCGGGTTCTACAGCCGAGGTGGCTTGGTCGAAGGATGTGATCAAGGAAAAGTTATTTACGTGGTGGCTTCCAGGAGCAGACAGGAGAATGGAGCCATAGCAAGAGATCAACCTTCCCAGGTGAGTCTCCGGTGGCCGCCCTGGTGTGAGAGGGAGGCCCACCTCATGACTATATATTCAGTGGCTGAACTCCTCTACAGCTACATTGCAAGAGCACAGGGGACTTTTGGAAGATGCTTGAGGTCTAAACCATGACCATAGACCATGTTCAGAAGCGCTTTGGTTATGGTAACATCCTTTCTGTGCCTTCTGCCTTTTTTCTTGCTGTGCGCCCTCAGAAGGATTCCTTGCAAAATTAATCTCCACCAAATGGCTTTGGAAGATATGAGCTTATGAAAAGCCTCTTCCAACCTGAGTGGAGCTGTGCTAGCAAGGGTCCCGTGGGTCAAGGGCCAGCTGGAAGCTTTGCCTTCTCTCGGGCTCTTTGTCCCTTGCGCCTTCCACAAGGCACAAGAAGAGGATTGTGTTGCTCTGGACCATGCCTGACTCTGTTCACCAGGGGCCTTCTGGGTCTTAGGGCTGTGAGGAAAATGTCCCTCTTCTTCCCACATTATCGCTGATGCCTCCTTCGAACTCATCCTACACCCTTTCTTCTCATCCTACTTCCAGGCATGAAGTGAGCTGCTGGCATTTGAATGAGTGACACAGGCGACTTTCGTATAGATTCATGCTTAGCACAGCTGTTGGGGGACCCACAATTTCCAAACATTCCACCTTGGTTTCCTAAACCAGGACTCAGTGGCCTAAATCTCAGGGGTCACAGCTTGGGGGAATACTTTCTTAATTGTATTTCAACTCTCTTGGTTTTTGAAACTCTGTATCCACTCAATTGTTATATTTCTTATTATTTTTGTATTCTTTAAATAAAATAAAGCAATCTTCCTGCTTGGAGAGGAAGACAAGAAGATGCATCTTTTTCATTTTGTTTGAGCAAAGGCAAATATTTGTAACCAGGGATGGTGAGATAGCTCACTGGACTAAGTGCTTGCTTAAGCAAGTGCAGGGAGCACGGTTCAATGCAAAGCACCACATATGGAGCCCGCCCCTCCCCCGGGTGTGCTCAGACAGCCGCCCAGAGCAGGAGTGGTGGTGTATGCCTCTAATCCCAGCGCTGGGGAGGCTGAGACAGGAGGCTCGCTAAGAGTCTGTGCTGCGTAGTGAGCTGTACCAAATCGCTTAAAAAAGCAAAATCTTGATCATGTAAGTGCTATCACAGATGCCGTAGGGCGCAAGCTCAAATGTTCCATTGCTCAAATCAGAAAGTTTGAGAAACAGAACTCTTTGACTTCGCTCAATGTTGAAGCCTAAAAATCCATCTTGAAGAAGCCCATACAAGATGCAGTGGCACCGTGTGCGGATTGACTCACCGCAAGGACTCACTGGCCAGCTCCTGTAGACACTCAGGGGTAACACTTCCGTCTAAGGGCTGCCCTAGTCCAGACAAAGGTGCTCATTAATGCACTAAACTGCGCTACTGCGTTCAAACATTCACCATAGTGCTTTCTGGCACCTTATTTGTGTAAAACACTGGAATCGTGCCCCTGCCCAAAGCTGTACTTATATATAACCGGATACTACGTGACAGTAAAGAATGACAAATTTGAAACATTTTAGGCCAATAGCGGCACCTGAAAATTAGAATGTCGAGTGAAGTAAACCACATACACCAGTTTTAAAAACTGACTGGTTTCTGCTGACGACAGTTGTGGGCCGGCGTGCTGTGTGGCTGACCAGCAGGAACAGAGCTCGCGCAGACGACATGGGTAGTGTTTCTCTCCTTTCGCCATGGTCTTCACCCGATAAACGACGCACTTGTGTCCAGGGTTTGCGCAAAACGAGCCCCAAATTGCCTCTGTGAAACAGAAAGCCACCGGAAAATGATCAAAACGCTTGTGGCACACCCTCTTCAATATTTTCTTTGAACTCTGAAGTAAATTTTTCCCTTCACTTTTGTGATGGGATTTGCGCTTTCTGTCAGAGAAGTTATTTCCACTTGTACTTCCTCGTCTGTTTTCACATATTTGTGCTATACCTTAGGTTTCTTTTTTTTTTTTTTCTGTGCAAGCTTTATTCACATTCTTCATGCCTTCCAGGGCTTACAAAAAAGCCCCAATGCTCACAAAGTATCCCCATTTCTGTGCCCTTCTGCAGTTGTTTCTTTACTTCTGTTACCGTTGTTTCAGAGGTTTCCGGTGTGTGGCTTTCCGATTTCTTGTACACCAGTGTCTCCTGGATTTCTTCTGTGCAGGTTCAGGGCCTGAGACTGCATGTTGCTCCATCCTTTTGTCCTTTCCTATTTCAGAGAGACCTCTTCATTTTGATTTTTAACAAGAAGAACAACGAAAATGGCGCTCTTTTCTGACAATTTGAGAGGACGCAGAGAAGTACCAGAGGGATCACAACCTCTCCGTAAGGGTCTGTCCTTTACACATCTCTCCTGTGTGAGATTCTCCTGTTGTGTATGAGAAGCCAAGATTTCCACTTTCTGTATTGATTGACAGGGAGCAATTGATTTCCACTCGGCAGCGTCCTCCACGTGTCAGTATAGGGCTAGGGTGAGGCTATTACCCAACTGCCCTGAAATTATTACCTAGGAAAGAGAGAGCAGGTGATTACAGGATCCCATTTGCAGTAGTACAATTAACACTACTAACAACAGCTATGGAAATTCAGAAACTATAAATCATGGTTTTGTACTGTAGAGCATAGGAGCAATCAGCATAGCTATATTACAAAGCATATTATAAATTGGGAATTTATATTTAAATTAGTTACCCTGGGTCTCTGTTCATCTTATCTCACTGCTGGGATCAATACCTGACACCCAAAATGAGAGGAGGGAAGGCTTATTCAGTGCACAGTTACTGGAGGTTTCCGTCCACGCTCCGCTGGCTCCAAGGCAGCGATGCGCATGGCAGAGGGCAGCAGCGGTTCGTGGCGGTGGCACAGCAACAATGGTGACAGAGAGAGAGCCTGTCTGTCTGTGTCTCTCATATTGCATTCAGGCTCTTGAGCCCAGGCTAAGTGTAACCCTCACGCCTATAATCCCAGGAGCACTGAGACCCATAATCCCAGTGGATCAGGAATTAATCGCAAACAGTAGAAGCCCCTGGTGCATCACAGCATGAAGCTTTTGGGGGGACAGCTAAACACAAACCACAGCACCCCGGTAGCTCCTCTCATGCTTTTTGATCCAGTACAGATAACCACGCTCCTCTTGGTCGTCTCTCTTCCCGCGTCATTTCTGAACCTCCCTCAGCGTCCAGCCTCTGACTCATACATTATTGCATGTAGAAACCTGGTTCATGAGCAGCGCTATGTGGAAGAAAAAGTAGCGAGGTAGAGTTACAGCGTGAGTGTTGTTGGAACCTTACAAAAAGATATTCTCCCTGGAATGGCAAAACTGGCGCTTAAAAACATAATGAATTCCTCAACAGGGGCTCGTTGCTGGGGTTGTCGTGACGTTTTGCTATTCTTAGAGACCTGGCTTCCCACAATATTCTTTCTTTCCTTATTTTTTAATCTCTGTCTGTTTCTGTCTCTGTGTGCGTCTCTGTCTCTGTGTGGGTCTGTCTCTGTGTGTGTCTCTGTCTCTATGTGTGCCTCTATCTCTGCAGGTGCCTGTCTCTCTGAGTCTCTGTCTCTCTCTCTGTATCTCTCGCTCTCTGTCTCTCTCACCCTCTCCATTCCCTTACCTCTCTATCCCTTTTTTTCTTGTTCCTTACAGAACTTACAGAGCTGAGGACCAAACTCAGGACCTTGCGTTTCTTCTATGAGTGTTTTACCATGGAACGGCACTTGCAATCCTTTTATTTATATTAGTTTGAAACAAGGTCTTGTTAGTTAGACCGACTGGGCTTGAACCTTGAATCTTTATGTTCCACTTCCTTAGCAGAAGAGATTGCAACTGTGTCTAGCACCCCCAGCCCACAATATTCACTGAGAGATGTCTATGTACCCTTCAGGCTTCCTGGATGGCCATCCACAGCAGGGAATCACGAGGGTCTCCAAAGTGACCAC
>PVJA010017914.1:0-40835 GCA_004027025.1 Myocastor coypus | reverse complement strand
TTTTTGCATACATTAATTTTTGTTTTATTTACATACATTAATTTTTGTTTTATTTAATAGTTTTAACCTGGATAAACATGGTGTTTTTGTTTGTTTTGAGTTTTTTGTTGTGCTGTCAAAGAAAGGCAGAAATTCTGAGGAACCACAGTGCTTTCATTTGAGGGAGTTTTCCCTCTGAATGACTTATGAACTTTCATTGGTAGTTTTTGGAGTAGAATTCTTAAAGGCAGGTCTTGACTTTTATTCTTGAGTTTTTTTTTTTTTTCAAGTTTCAATTTTTTATTGTTTAAATTTAACAATGGTTATATTACATATTTTCATCATCGGATCAGTTTAGATTAATACTTATAGGTATATAAGATTGATCAAACAATTAAACATTAACCCTTCTAAATCAACATTACTTTTTTTTTTTTTTTTTATTCTTCAGTTTTAAATGACTACCACTGTCATAAAGAGAGTACTTTGGGGACTAAAGTGGAGTGTTGTTGTTTTAGCTTACTTGAACTGCAGTGGTTTAAACAACAGAAATATACTTCTCAGCAGTTCTAGAGACCAAGATAGGGATGGTGGGTCCCTGGTGAGGGGATTCTTCTTGACTTGTATACAATTTTGTAACTTTGTGTTCATGCTGCCTTTCCTGCTTTGATGCTTGGGTGCATCCTGAGAGAGTTCTGCTGTCCCTTATATAGGTGTCATCCCTGTCAGCTTAGAGTTATGGACATTTACTTTCACTTTGCTTTCTAAATATAGTCACCCAGAATGATAAGTTTCTACTTATGAATATTTGGAGGTGGGGCACATTAGTTAGCTTATGACAGTTGCCATTCTTGAGTGATAGAAGTATTCAGCTACCAGAACTAGGATTGCAGTATGTCATTCTGCCACTTGGTGGTGCTGTAACACAATAGAAGCAGCATTGTTGAAAAGCAAACTATCAGTCTTACTCTATTCTTTGTGATAGAGTCCTTAATACTTCATTTTTTCTTTTTAACTTCACTTGTATTAATATGTAAGGCAAGAATTTTTTCCTAATTTCTTACTTGCTGATTAAATTTAGGCTGATGTGTTCATTAATTTTTCCCTTGCTTTTAAGGTATGGAGTATCACCATGGTTGCCCTTATTTTAAGTTGATAACATATTCATTTCTTTTTTTATACAGTATTCCTACAGTTTTACTAATTTTTCATTGTTTTGTTACGCTATAGCAGAATTGTTCTGCATATGGACAGTCTAAAGAATCCAGGTTCATACATGTTTTGAAGATTTCATAATGTTTTATTATTTGGCAAAGCTATGGCTTATGCAGTTATATGATTTTACTTAGAATTTATAGAGAGGAACTATTGATTAGTTTATTTTCCCTCTTCTGGTACACTTAGAGGGCAAGGATTACCATTAGATCAGGCAATGTTTACTAGAGAAACAGATTTAATTAATATAAGATGTACAAATATATAAGAACTTACAAGATTGCCTTATAGGGGCTGCCCACATTCAGGTATGAAAGGGTTGTCTGTGCACTGAAGATCCAAAGGATCAAATCAAAGTCCCAGAGCTCACTGAAGTGTCCCAAGTGAGTCTGCATCAGGAGGACAAAGGGTCTGTGCTAGAGGCTGAAGAGTGCACAAGAAGCCAGGAAATGACATCCAAGGTACAGAGGAAGATGAAATCCTCCAAAGAAGCAAAATCAGACAGCCTTCCTTTGTTCCCCTCCTATTCCACTAAAGTGACATGCCTACCCAGATTGGGTCCTTTTAGCCACACCCAAATTTATATTGATCCAATTTAGTTGGGGATTTCTTACTCAAATTGACATAATCAGTTAACGACCACAGTTGTCTTTCATACACTATTGTTGTAGATATAAAATGCCTCCCAGGGCTGGGGAGATAGCTTAACAGTCTTTAAGTGCCTGCCTGGCAAGTGCAAAGTTTCTAGTTCAATCCCTCGTACTGCATGCCAAACCAGTCCTGAAACTGGGTGTGGTGGCACATGCCTGTAACCCCAGCACTGGTGAGGCTGAGACAGGAAGATCTGTCCAAGCTGCATAATGAGACCCTGTACTGAATAAATACAAATTTTTTAAAATTATATATATGTATATGTATAAAAGGCCTCCCAAAATTTGTGTGCTTAGAAGTGGGCCGTGATCAGAAGAAGCAGGTCACTGGGGAGCTGGAAGGGTGTATACGTGTCTCTGACTCCTCTCCTTTCTGCTTTCTGGCTGCAGTGAAGAGAGCAGCTGTCTGCCAGACCCTCCTATCATGCGGTTTTACCTTAGAGCCAGCAGTCAAAATAAATTCCTCCTTCACTGTAGATATTGGGTATTTTGTCCCAGCAGCTAGAAGGTAACTGATAAACACACATACACACATACTCATATTTTTATATTATACAGAGATTTTTATCTGGTAACATTTCAGAAATTGGTATTCCATGTTCTAGGAAAATTATATATTACACTGAAGGAGTAGATTTGGTTCTTAGAAATGGTATGAGGATTTTATCTTTGATGTCTGTACATGTCAGTTAGCTATTAAAGCTTTTCCTGATCAATATTTGACAAGAGTGAATTCCTAATTTTCAAGGTAAATTTGTCTATCACTTTTGAGAATTGAGGGGTTATATCTGTTGCTTTTGCTAGGTGAAGGCAAAACTCCTTTGCTGAAGTTTCACTAGAATTAACTGTTGATGCATTAGTAGGAGAAAAAAGTAAACACATTTGTTCACTATGCATGGAAGACATTATAGGAGAATGGTTATCCAATAACCCAGTGTAGTGTAAATAAATGCTTATGTGTTTTTTTTTTTTATTAGGGTGGAATATAAAATAAATTTAAGGGGATGTAAATTATCTTTAAGGAGAATAAGCTTCCTGCCCCCAGGAGGACACACAATAGTATGTAAGCAATTAACCTGGAAAAGAATGAATAGACCTCAGAGAAATAGCTTCTGACAAAAGTCTGTGTAGTTATGGTTACATTTTTTGGTGTCTACTGTGATACTCAGGCTTTGGGGAAGATAGACCAAAAGAAGTTGTTTCTTCTAAACTGACCTTTAGACAGATAAGGGAGTAAGCTTTTAATTTAAAATAATCAATATACCAGGATGCTGTATTTTTATATATTCTCTATGTTCCTAAATTTTGTTTTGCAGGGTTTGAGTTTTTGTATTATTACTGACTGCCCTTTTTGTTTTGCCTTATACTTTTTTTTTTTTTTTTCCCTAATGGCCAGCTCAGCCTGCCCTGGGGATGGGGCTGGCACAGCATGTGGTGCTCAGATCAGGATGGAACCTCTGTCCCAGCAGTTGCCTAAGCTTGCTTAAGCAGGCACTTTAGACTGCTGAGCCATCTCACTGGCCCTGTTTTTATTTCTGTTTTTATTACTTTTAATAAGAAATTACAACGTGACAATTTCAAAATGTGTTGCTAATACATTCCCAATCATTGATACAATGCATGTTGTTGTCCTCATTGTAGTTATACGGAGCACAGGGTGTAGACATGATAAATTTTGTAATGGTTATTTGTACAAAAGATTTCTTCTCTTTGATCTAAGAGAAGGTAGTTGTATATATAGTGAAATGTTCCATAATTTCAGTGGGTTACTGGCGAAACTGGCTATGTTGGAAGCTGTTGATCTGAGCCTTTTACAGCTTAGTATACTAAGCTACCTTTATGGTTTATGCGTCATGTTTAAACTTTTCTCCTGGGTGGTTAAGGGCAAGTTAAAAGCAAGACTTGCATAACAAAATGTAGTTTATGTATCTCCCAAGGTCAGTCAAATCCCCTCAGAATTTAGTTTGGAACCATGTACAGTGCTTTGTAGAACTGTTGTAAGTGTCAGCTGTCTAGATGAGTTACAGCCATTGCTTGACCAGTTCCCTCTCTGTGAAAGCTCGAAAGAATGTTTTCTCTTCAAGTCACTCCTCTTAGGCACACTATATGCCATCTATCCCTTTCCTCTGTGGTCCCATAATTTCTTTGAACATAAAATTTGGGAAACCACTGAGTTATAGGATGTTATAGCACACGTTCTGTTCTGTCCTGAGTCCTCATTGACCTTGAAGTGCTAGGGCCAAAATATCAACTATCTTTGTAGCCCTTCTTTTTCTCTGATTTTTGGTTTGTAAACTTATATTCTTAGCCCTCCAGAAGAAATGCTTAGTGATACTGTTACTCTAAAACATGGGTGCTTGACAGCCCTGTTTTGCCTTATACTAATTCCACCCAGTACCATTTCCTCCCAAGTAATTCTTCAGGTGTAGCCCTCCTTGTTATTTAATTTGGAAACCTCTTATCTATTTGGTGAGTTCAAGCTCATCTGTTTTTTCCTTGCATGTTGCCTTTATTTTGCAGAAAATACTTTCTTCTGATAATCATTGGTTATTATTTTTTGAAGAAAAAATATGAAGCAGTTGATTTCATGGTGCAAAAGATAGATATATGTATTCAAACTTCTAGGGGTCGGAGGAGCCAAATTTCCAATCTCCATGCTTGAATTTACTTCTAGTGCATTTACTTCTATGGCAGGTGGCAAGGAAGTTATAGGATTTCATAAATAACAGAGCATGTACAAGGGTATATTCTTCCTTCAGTGTCAAAAGGAAGTTGGCAAGGACTTCTCATTTCTTTGTTTTGACCCGTGATATTGCCATTCTGTGCCTAATAGATTAAACTCATAAATAGTAATAGTCTCAACAAAGAAGTTACTGTGCCTTTCAGACAAGGACCTGATTCATATGGGAGGAGGTGATGAAGGTGGGTTTGAGGCTGGCGGAGACATCATATTGGCTGTCAGAAGTAGTGAAAGGAGTATGAAGTACAGAGGGGAGCCTGAAAGAATCACTCCTAGCCTCTTGGACAGTACACTGCCTGGGAGCCTAGATGATAGAGCTCTTGTATATTGTCTTAGTTAATTTTTACTCGTTGCTGGGACAAATACCTTACACTCAAAATGAAGGAAGGAAAGGTTTAGCTCACAGTTCATGGAGGTTTCAGTCCATATTCGGCTGGCCCAAGGCTGAGTGGAACAGGGCAGAGAGCATCCAGTTCATGGTGGCGGAACAGCAATAATCACGACAGAGTCAATGGAACAGCCAGGGAAGCAGAGAGCAACAGCTCGTCTGTCTCTCTTTATATTCCTATCAGGCTCTCTGCCTTAGCATATCCACCCTAGACCACACCCATAGTCCCAGCCCTATTCAGACCGATAATTCCATCAGTACTAAAACACATAATCCCAGTGACTCATGAGTCAACTCTCAATCTATAGAGGTTCCCACCCAATGACTACATGAGGCTTTGGGGGGACAACTAGGCATAAACCATAACATATACAGACTACAGCAAGTGGGCTAGTTGGCATGACTTACAGGGCACCTGCTGGTATGGGCAGGTGTTCCATGGCTAGATGGGTTGTCATAGATTGTCAGCATGGGTGGCTCTATACATGAACTGTTTTAGCTTTTGTTCATCTAGTGAAGTATATTGCTGTCTGTGACAGTCCTATAAAGATGACCACCTCAACTCTCCAACACCTCTACCCAAGGCTTAGTTAGGCACCTTTCTTTTACCTCTTTGTACTCATAATTATACTGTAGTTTTTCTTTTTCTTTTTTGTTTTGTTTTTATTTTATAGACTGAACTCCTTAAAAGGGGAGGGATTGATTTATTCATTTTTAAATTCAGGGCTTTGGATAGTGCCTGACAATTTACTGTCCCAAAGTACAAATTTAAATAAATACACTAAAAAGATCTAAACATTTTGTTTAACTGTGACTCCCTAAAAACTGGATTAGTAGTGATTATTTCGACTATAGCAAAAATAAGGAGTATAAAAAATGGATCTGCCAGTTAATGTTTTGCCATATTTGCTTGTAACTTTTGATATAGTTATGTGTATGGTTGGTATAATTTTACTTGTTATTATTGCTGCATGTTATGGCTTGTATCTGGATGACCCCCTAAGGGCTCATGTGTTCACAGGTAGGATTTTTCAGAGATAACTGGATCTAGGGTATGTGGTGCTGGGATTAGGAGTGTCCTACCCTGGGTGTGGAGTGGCACTTTCCAAAGGGTGGCTGGCTACCCTGTATGGAATATAAAGGCAGGTTTGGTTGCCACAGTTGCTTGCTGTTTTGCTGCCTGCTTTGCCTTGCCACCCTACCTTAGAGCCAACCAACTGTGACTGAAACCGCTACAGACTGAGTTAAACAATTTTTTTCCTTTTAAGTGTCGGATATTCTGTCTCAGCAGTGAGAAAAGTATCTAAGACACTGAATTATTTAGGAGTGGTCTACAGGGCTAAAGATTTAGCTCAGTAGAAGAGCATTTGCCTACCTTGTGATACAATCTTGGGTTTGATTCCCGTAGTGTACATAGTTATAGATGTCTCTTTACCCTTAGCTACTTCTACATGTATCTTTTTGTTATGTGGTGGTGTTACCGAAGATTAAATCTCTACAGTGCTGAGTTATATCCCCACCCCTCTAAAGTTTTTTTTGAGTAGGGGTCTGGCCAAGTTGTTCAGGTTCTGAATTTGTTCATGGCTTTGAGATTAGGTTCCTCCTGCCTCAGCTGTAAAATAGCTGGAATTATAGATGTGGCTATGTTTACCATATACTGGGTTTTTTTTGTTTGTTTGTTTTGTTTTTAAATTGCAATGCTAGGGATAGAACCCAGGCCTCGCATACTCAGTCAAACCCATGTATTTTTAAGAACAAAGTATACCATTAGGGTAATTCCAGTTATCAAGTTTAAAAATACAACATTGATGTGGTGCTACAAATGGACAGTTTGTATTCAAAATCACTAATTACTCACTATAATCCTTTTAGCAGTTTGCACCTCTCACCCATCTAGGATCCTATTCAGGCTCATTTATTATGTTTGCATTTAATTTACAGAGCTCTTTGATTTCTTTTAATTTGAAACAGTTACTCAATCCTCCAATAATTTTTTTTTTTATTAGCCATGTATTTGGTCAGATGCTATTTGTAATATATCTGTATTACAAATTGTAATAATCTTCGTAAGATGACAACGCTCTGCTTACAAGGAATTTAGGTTATGTAGTTTACTGTAGTTTCTAATTACTAGCTATAGTTTGTTTGTTTATTTATTTATTTATTTATTGTCTTTTTGAGAGAGGGTCTCGCTATGCAGTTGAGGCTGGCCTTGAGCTCACTTTTGTAGCCCAGGCTGGTCTCGAACTCGCACCAGTCCTCCTGCCTCAGCCTCCCGAGTGCTGGGATTACAGGCATGAGCCACTACGCCCGGCTTCTAGCTATGGTCTAATAGTTTATAGTTATTATAGATATATGTAGTTAACTGTGTTTAATTATTTCTGATAATTCAAAGAAGGAAGCTACATATACAAACTGGAGCTCTGACCAAGGTGCCATTCTCTCTTCTTTTACCTGTACATTTCTTCATCAGTGTCCTTTGTAATATCCTTAGTAATAAATTGGCAAATAGTAATAGTAAATGTAGAAGGAGAACATTAAGAAGACCTTTGCATTACATTTAAATCCTTTTTGTTGACATTAAAATGCATAAAGTACCCTCATTTTGACTAACTTAGTCACTTTTGTGTGTATGAAACTGTCACTAGTCAGGATCTCAGGAAGACCCAGTAAAGAGATAGTGACCTCAACTCACATCACAGAAAAAATTTCAGGGCACATCAATGTGAGTTGGGGTAAGATTTCTTAGAATTAAGAGAAAATTGGAAAGGAACTTCAGTTCGAGGTCTTCAAACTGAATATGAGATCATCTCAGATGAAGAGGATCAGACTGCCCTATTTGTGAAGGAGATGGGTTGTGGATTGGTTGAGGCCAGAGTCTTTGTGAACAATCTCAGTTTTCGTTCTGCAGAATGACTTAGGGAAGTCCTTATTGCTTGAGGGTAAATTCATTCTCCCTGAAAGAAGTGTTTCTGCTTGGGGCATTCTTAGTTTTAGATAAGCGGAATCTAAGGTGGCTGGTCATAGGTTTAGGGCAGTGACTGGAGATTCTGGGCACTCATTGTTGGGTGAATGTAAGTCTCTTCTGATGTGCTCGGTTTTGAAATGGGGTTAAGATCAGTTTATATAGATTTAGACCTAATTAACTTTTATCAGCTTTTAGACAGCATGCCTGTGTGCAAAGCTGAGTGGAAAGCTCACCTGAAGTTTTAAGATAAAAAACAGGATATATGTAAAACGAAGACCAAAAAGACCAGATGAACCAGTCCTACAGAAACAAATAAATTAAGCTCAAGTGCCTCAGAGGAAAACAGAAATCATGCCTTTAGTGACTTTTATTGCCATTGATTAGTTTTGCTTTTTCCTGAGCTTCATATAGGTAACGATTTTATAGTAAGTACTCTTTTTATGTTTGACTTCTTTGACTCAGTATAATTCCATTTTTTGTTGTTGTACTATCAATATTTTTTTTATTCTCTGTAATTTTCCAGTGTATAAATGTATCACAGTGCTCTATCCATTCCACAAACAGCATGTACCAGCTTTTGCTATTATAAATACAACCTGTTGTGCATAGTCTTATATGTCTTTGGAGGGAAGTAAGCCCTTAATTCTTTAAGACTGGACTTGCTAGCTGGATGTGATGGAGCCCATCTGTAATCCCAGCACTTAGGAGGCTGAGACAAGAGAAGTACATGAGTTTGAGGCCATCTTCAGCTACATAGTGATTTAAAGGTCAGCCTGAATTGTATAATAAGACCCCGTCTCAAAACAAAGGACTGATTTTCCTGAGCAAGAGATTCACAGTGGTTGTAGCAGTTTGCATTCCTAACAGCAGTACACTCAATGTGATCACAAAACGTTAAATTTTAAAGAGAAACATTGCGTTTAACATCCTCCTTTCCTATTTTTGCACTTTGTTTTAAGCACATACCTCATCATTCTTGTCAGTAAAGCAGTTCTTTTTTTGCCTTTTTGAGACAGGATCTTGTTATATAGTTCAAGCTGGCTTTGAGCTCACTTTTGTAGCCCAGGCTGGTCTGAGATTTGCACTGATCCTTCTGCCTCAGCCTCCCAAGTGCTGAGATTACATGTGTGTGTGCCACCACACCCAGCCAGTTAAGCAGTTCTCTCTAGGCCTCCATATATTCTTAAGTCTGCTACACATTTTGTACTTAATTTTAAGAACTATGCAAATACACTCACTTGAAAATTGTTGTTTAGTATAAAGACTTGGAAATAACATTTTTGGATGACACTTTCAGAGGACACTTTACTCAGTGGTCTAAAGCACCTGCTTAGGCAGCTGCTGGGACTACAGCTTGATCCCCAGCATCACATGCTGAGCTAGCCCCACCCCCAAGGCAGGCTGAGCCGGCCATAACATGAATGAATGAATGAATGAATGAATGAATGAATGAAACATTAAAAAAGAAGAATATATGGAAATGATGCAATGTTTTGGTGGTAACAGAATAACTTAAATTGGAAGTCAAAACCATACCTGCTGGAGAGAAGTGTAGATGTGGCCTAACTGAGGAAGGTAGAAAGACTGTGTGGTGAGCCAACGGATATGGGGGTGGAGGTGGTGATGACAAAAGAATGGAGAGTTACATTTTCTATTCCTGCATTTTTATTTATTTGTTTATTTTATGTTTTCAGTATGGGGACTCACTATGCAGGTCAGACTCATGGTGATCCTCCAGTTTTTTGTCTCCCCAGAGCTAGGATTGTAGGCCTGTGCTACCACACCTTGACTCGGGGGTTGGCTCAGTGTGCTTGAGGTTGGAGCAGGCACCATATGTGGTATGGGGCATTGAACCCCAGACCTTACCCTTGCTTAAGCTGGTTAATTTTCTGAGCTAGTGCTGGCCCTTATTCCTGTATTTTAAAAGGAATTCCAGCTTGTTTATGTGTTTAAAGGTCTTATGCTGCATAATTAGGAAGTATTGAAGCTGCAGGGAGGGAGAGGATCTCTGTCATCAGAGATCCTCAGTAACTTCTGGCTGCCAACATGTTGGAGATAGGGTAGAGAAAGACAGTACAGGTGTTGCTAGAAGGAGAATTTTAAAGCTAGTATAGACTACTGGTTTTTGAAGTAGGTCTAGTATGTTAATTAGCATTGTCTTCTCTGGTTGAAGGGAAAAGGTGAGGGTTAAATGGAACAATCCTGAAATCTCTGTTTAGTTCCACTCTGTACTACTGCCCGAGTCCATGTAGCACAGCCAAGGGAGTGCAATTTTAGAGCAACTCATCTGGTTCTTTTTGTCCGTTCCCTCTCTCATGTCAGTCGCTGTCTCAGTTTCTCTTCTCTTGTTGCTGGGACAAATGACTTGACGCTCAAAATGAAGGAAGGAAAAGTTTATTTAGCTCACAGTTCCTGGAGCCACATATTCAGCTATCTCCAAGGCAGAGCAGCATATGGCAGACTGCAACAGTTCATGGCAGTGGAAAGCTGCAAAACAGCAAGAGCAAGAGGGAGGAGTAACAGGAACAATGGCTGCAGAGAACAAGTCTGCCTCTCTGTCTCTTAATGTGACATTCAGGCCATCTTCCACAGGCTGGTGTAGCACTCATACTGATAATTCCAGCAGTGCTCAGACTCCATAATCTCAGTCTTGGATCATGAATTAATCATAGACGGTAGAATGTGCCTTAATGACTGCATGAGGCTTTGGGGGAACAAATACACAAACCATAACAATCACCAGGTACATCTTCCTTATTAAGGGCACATCTGTACATCTCTTGGTTCTTTTTGCTTGTAAATTTATGCCTTCGTCTTCCCCACACAGAGGTGGTTGCGTGATTATAGCAATATTTTTGGAATCTGTTCACTCAAGTGAGTTTTTTGACAATTGAGTTTTCATGTTTGAAAAATAATTGTATATGTGCAAAACAATCCTTAGTCTGTCTATTGCTATGCCATTAAATTTATGGACTGTAAAAGAAATCTCTACATGGTCCCCAGTATGTACTTACATACTGAGAGCTGTTCATGTATTCTGACATCTGCCTGCCTTCAATATGTAGTGGGGAAACTTTAGTTCACATATGCAAATAGATTTTTCTATAGTCAGATATTTAAAACAGGAAGAGCTAGAATATTGTCTGGCTCCCTTTTGAGTGTTTCTGTGCCTTCAATTGCATGTTATTTCTGGATTTTTGGTTTTAAAATAAGCAGATTTTAAAGAACCAAGGTTTTATCAATAAAACTAAAAATTTCATCCAAATTTATTTCTAGGTCTTTGAGGAAACTGGTTTTGATATCAAAGACTATATTTGTAAGGATGATTACATTGAACTACGAATTAATGACCAACTTGCTCGTTTGTACATCATTCCAGGAATTCCAAAAGATACAAAATTTAATCCAAAAACCAGAAGAGAAATTCGGGTATGTAACAATTGAGAATATGTGCAAGAGTGAATTAAAATTGAATTCAGAATTATTTTTTAAAACTCTTCAATAATAATAAAATTAATATTTTTTTCTGTTTCAGAACATTGAGTGGTTCTCCATTGAGAAATTACCCTGTCACAGAAATGATATGACCCCAAAATCCAAACTTGGTTTGGCACCAAACAAGTTTTTTATGGCCATTCCTTTTATCAGGTATATTCCTATATTTTTAAATATAAAAGCTTCATGTTCTGATATTTCAGATTTTTTAAATGTTTTATTCAGTGTAATGGGAAAAAAGATAAAATAGCAATGGAACAGTTTTAAAACAAATTAATAGGGTGGTTACAATAATTAGTACCATGTATATTGTTGTCTTCATAGTAGTTACTCAGAGAACAAGATGCAGACCTGATATCTTGTCTAAACAATACTAGAAAAAAAAATCAATATTAGTAAAAACTTCTATTCTCAATGAACTAAGAGAAAGTAGCTGTATGTCTATCTTAATTCTCTTGTATATACATGTATATATATTTTTTTCTTTTTAAAATTTCTAATACTAGGAGAAAATAACATACCATGTCTTATACAGTGTAAGTCAAAGATACAGTATGAATCATAAAGCAAAAATTAAAATTAAATATTCATAAAATTTATTAAATATTAATTAAAATTAAATATTTCAAAACAATATTCCAAAATTCCAATCGAATCATGAGTCCAACTTAAGAGGCCGGAATGCTGTATATCATATATATGAATCTGTAACTCAGTACTCATATAGTATTTGAATAGGTTAATATATACAAAAATATTACCTAAGATAAAGTTCCCATGGTAGTAAAGAATTACTAAGAATAAAACATAACATAAGGGGCCCAGCGGGATGGCTCGGTGGTCTAAAGCTTAGGAAAGTTTAGGCCACTGCAGGGACTGCAGTTCGATCCCCAGCACCACATGTTGCGCCAGCCCTGCCCTCGTGGCAGGCTGAGCCGGCCATAAAAATAGAAAAAAAAATAAACAAAACAAAACAAAAAAAAAACATAACATAAATACTAGAATGGCAAATGTATGGCCTGAACTTTTGGGGCAAATGTATGGCCTGAACAGTTTGGGGATAGGATATCGCACAAAGTTCTATTATGTCATGGACACGGTCAGTGTCCATGATGCTTACTGGTGGCCAAATGTCACTTGTGGGACTGAGCTGTTATTTCCTTGTTATTCAGCCCTGTAGACTGGACAGAATCATGATCCATAGGGTATAGAAGAAGTCCATTTGTAGAATATACTGATGGAAATATTTTGCTGCTGTATACAAAAGAATAGTTGAAAGACTGCTGTTGTATGCCTCTTTTTCTCCCATTTAATTGTTTGCCCTATTTGGTGGGATCTTTCCATTCTCCTTCATGGAGTTGTGGTCATTTTGATCCCTCTCTGGAATGTCCTTTAGTAAACTGCAGGGTTGGCTTTGTCATCATGAAATTCTTTAGTTGTTCTTTGTCATGGAAGTATTCGCACGCCTGTAATCCCAGCACTCGGGAGGCTGAGGCAGGAGGATCAGTGGGAGTTCGAGACCAGCCTGGGCTACAAAAGTGAACTCAAGGCCAGCCTCAACTGCATAACGAGACCCTGTCTCAAAAAGACAAAAAAAAAAAAAAAAAAAAAAAAAAGGAAGTATTTTACTTCTCCATTACTTGAAAGAGAGTTTTGCAGGGCCTATCAGTCTGGGTTGAAATTTGTTTTCTTGCAAGACTTGAAGTCCTTTGCTCCATGCTTTTCTTGAATTAATGTTTTGTAAAGAGAAATCTGCCATTATTCTGATGGGTTTTCCTTTAAATGTGATGTTTCTTTTCTTTAAGGGCTTTTAGTATACTGTTCCTGTACTGAATTTCTGGGATCTTGATTATTACATGTCTGGGTGTGGTTTAAATTGGGTTGGTGTTATTTGGAGTTCTATGTCCTTCAGTTACCAGAATGTCAGATTGTTTCACTCCTTTTTCACTGATGCATTGTCTTGCTGATGTTGAATTATTTTTTCCTGCATCGTAGGGTTTTTTTCCTTCTTTATTTTATGGCTGGCTCAGCCTGCCCTGGGGGTGGGGCTGGTGCAGCATTTTGTCCCAAGGATCGAACTGTGGTCTCTGTGGTTGCCCAAGCTTACCTAAGCAGGTGCTTTAGATCACTGAACCATCTCGCTGGCCCAAAGAAGGATTTTCTTTTTTTTTTTTTTTTTTTACTGGGGATTGAACTCAGGACCTTCAGTTTGCCAGCCAAGCACTTATTCTACTGAGCCATCTCCCTGGCCCCAAAACTTTGTTTATTTTATGGCTAGCTCAGTCTGCCCTGGGGGTGGAGCTGACTCTGCATTTGGTACTGGGGAGTTAACAGAGACCCCTGGGTTGCCTAAGCTTGCCTAAGCAGGTGCTTTGGACCACTGAGCTATCTTGCTAGCCCCCTTCTTACCTTTGATGTAGAGCTTTGGTAGAGTTCTTACCTTAGCACCAGCTCTGGATCTACAAAGTTGAGGGTGCAGCTTGGGTCTGGCTGCTGTGCTCCACTTCTTCCTGCTGTAGCCTTTGCAGATGAACCTGCTGTGCCACTCTGGCAAGATGTTCTGTTCCTGGATCAACTAGGTGCATCTTCTCTCTGACCTCTCTGAAAAGAATTCTGCCAATTTTCCTCACTGGGCCTGTTTGATGGATGAAGTTTCACTCACATGCCATGCCTTGTTGCTGGGTCGAATGGGTTTTCAGTAGGCCCAGGGTGATGTCACATGCTTGGCCTGGTTGCTAAGTTGAATGAGTTTTCCAGAGGCCCAGGGCATTTTCACTCACGTGACAGGCTATTTTAGATTTTAAAAATGAATTTTCAATGTTTTATAGACCATTAAGGGACTGGCTTTCCCGAAGATTTGGAGATTCCTCAGATAGTGACAATGGATTTTCTTCATCAGGTAGCACACCAGCTAAACCCACTGTGGAAAAATTGAGGTAAGTAAATATAATTTATGTTTATATATTTAATATCAATGTATGTATATATATTTTTATAGATTTTAGTACAGTAGCATTTTACTTCTGACTGTGATAGTGTAAGACATCTTACAGATAATATTTTGTTACTCATTCCATACTTAGTTTTAAAGGGATTTCAGTTGACATGAAAAACGTTAATTGGAGTTGCAAAGGAGCTTCAGGCATATTTTATTTGTATGTGTTTGTAGTACACCTCCCTTATATTCCTTATGAGGAGTTGGAATGCATACAAAACATATCCCATTTCCTTTAATTTCTTTCCCTCTCTTCCCTTCTCCTTTTCTCCATTTCTTGATCCCCGTCCTGTTCAAGAAATGCTGTTTATGTTTTGGATTTCTCTTAGAAACCATGTGACATTTAAGCTTGTGTGGGACATATATTTCACTAATATTATGGGTTGAAAGGTGCATTCTTTCTTTTTTGTGTGTGTGGCCTGCTCAGCCCACCCTGGTGGTAGGGCTAGCACCATCTGTAGTACCAGGGGTTAAACCTTGGTGCCTGACCAATTTCCTAGGCTTGCCTAAGCACACTTTAGACCATTGGGGTATCTCACTAGCCAGCTACAATGACATTTTTTTTTTTTTTTTTTAATATATTTAGCTACAGGGTCTACAGCATCTCACTATACAGATCAGACTCATAGTGTTCCTCCTCTTTTTAGCCTCCCAAGTGCTGGGATTTCAGTTGCACACCACCAGGTCCAGAGTCAATCCACTCAGTGCACCCCAGGGGCGGGGCTGTACAGGTCACTGGCTGTTGAACCCCAGTTACTGTGCCTGCTCATGTTTTTGACAAATGACCGAGTTCATCTTTCTTTATGGAAGAGCAGAAACTCCACTATGTATTAATATGTTTTCTTTATCTGTTCATCTGTTGATAGACATACAGGCTGCTTCCAAGATTTAACTATTGGAAAGCATGCTTCTCTAAACATGTATCACTATAGTATGATTACTTTAATTTTGGGGAAAATACCAAGAAAGAGAATAGTTGGGTCAAATGGAATTTCTAGTTCTAGTATTTTGAGGAGTCCCCATACTGGTTTCTATAGTGGTTGTACTAGATTATATTCCCACCAACAATAAAAAAGAGGTGCATTATCCTTGCAGCCTTACCAGTATTTGTTGAGTTTTTGATGATGGCCAACATGTATGGAGTAAGGTGAAATCTTGATGTTGTTTTAATTTGCATTTCTCTAATTGCTGTTAATTCATTTAGCTCTTTATTTATTGGGAATAATGGTCCTCTGTCTTACAGGTACCTGTCAATTTTTTTCTCATTCTGTAGGTTGTCTTTTCAGTCTGTTGTTTTTTTCTTCTGTTATATAGTTTTTAATTTAATATGATCCCATTTGTTGTTTTTTGGTACTATTCTCTGCACATGTGGTTCTATACAGAAAATACTTGCCTACACTTGTAAGTTGAGAAGCTTTACTTAGTTTATCTTATGGCAGGGTAAGCATTTCTGTCTTTCTTTTCAGTGGTTCTTTTATCTATTTTGTTTTTATTTTTTAGAGAATAAAAAATAGAAAAAAAAAAAAAGAAATACTAGAAATGATACAAAATTTCGCTAAACAGAGTAATAGGAATTCAGCAGTGGTTGTTGTATTGCATGGTATCTTCAAATTAGTTATTCAGGTTACCAGATATACTCTTCCAAGATAGGTTTAAAGAAAAAAAAAAAAAGAATAAAAAGAAAAAAATTAAGCATTAACTACTCATTTCAAAAGACTAGCAGAAATCGGCAGTACAATTATCTAAAATATTCTGCATATATTTTTCCCTATGAATAGAGGTACATTTCTGTTTTCATAGGCTGTCTTTGTTCCAATGTTTTTGTAGCCCTTTGTAAAATAGTGTACTCAGGTTACGAACTTATAGATAGTATACTAGGAAGAAAAAAATTTGAGTTTTTATCCTTTCAGACAAAATTGAGACATTTCCTCTAATATATCACCACAGAGATTTCTATGCCTACTAAATATAAAACCTGAAACTAAATGGGAGAGGAACCACACTGCACAATGTAGTATGTAGTACCTACTTTTCCCAAGGATGAACATTCACATAATTTTTTCCCACTGTTGTCAGTATTTCCTAACTTTGCAGCACTCTTGCCTACCTTAATTCTATTCTGTTACATTTATTTCTAGAAGAATATAGTTGAGTAATCATAGTCACTGATTTTCAAAGGCAATGTATTTTTCTTGTATTTTTTTTTTAATTTACTTTAGAAAATAAAGTTTTTGAAGATGGTTGCATTGGATATGTTGAGGTTTGCGTATGTGTAAGGCAGCTTGGGTACTAGTGAATAATTTGTTCCAGGTTAGCTGTGAAGACTTCAACATGGATTTTTATTTGTGTGTGTGTATGTGTGTGATTGTGTGTTTGTGTGTGTGTGTGTGTACTATGAAGAGTGACTATTACTTGGATATGAAGCATGCAAACTTTTTTTTGCTTGGAACTTGATTGTTTCCAATTCATAGTTACAGAGTTGAATGTGGAACTTCATTAAATACATGTACTTTTGTAGGCCTGCTAGATAGCTCAGTGGACTAAAGTGCCTGCTTAGGCAGACTCAGGGACTGGGTTTCAATCCCTGGTGTGCTGGGCATGGTGTGTGGGCCCTGCTTCCCAAGCCCAGTGAGCCAGTGACTAAAGACTGGGTATGGTGGCATGTGCCTGTAATCAGCTTGGGAGGCTGAAAAACAGATGGGTCACTACATCTGTGTATTGAGACCCTATACTATAAACCCTGTACTGAATACATTTTTAATAAATACTTTTTAAATCAGCTTGCTATAATTCTGTCTCAATTAAATTCAGAGAAAATAAAATTTTACATTTTCTCTAATTTATATACTCTGCTTTTGTTACAAAGGTTCAAAAATTAAAAATAGTAAATCACACCTGTGGTTAATACTCATTTTTTTACATAATAGTGTTCCATTTTAGTTGGGTTTTATTAGGATAAGAGCTTGAATTAAATGTCATAGAATATTTTCTGCCTTTGATAGTTGTTGATTATAATTACTCAACTGTATTCTTCTAGAAATAAATGTAACAGAATAGCAGAATTAAGGTAGGCAAGAGTGCTGCAAAAAAGTTAGGAAATAAAGGCAATGTTGGAAAAAATTATATACATGTTCATCCTTGTGAAAAGTAGGTACTGCACTGGGCAGTGTGATTCCTCTCCCATTTAGTCCCAGGTTGTATATTTAGTAGGCATAGAAATCTCTCTGGTGATATATTAGAGGAAATGTTTCAATTTTATCTGAAAGGATAAAAACTCAAAATTTTTTGTAGGCTTTACATGGGGCTGGGGAAGAAGATAATAATTGGTTCTTGAGATCAGTAGCTCTGGATTGTTCTATATGTGTACATAGTAGTATATAATGAGACATATGATGAACTGCTGTGTGGTTATAACCATTTAGAATTAGATTATTTTGTATAAGAAAGATGAATGTTTATTATAATCTTGTCATCCATTGTCTTGTACACTTAGTTTATACTTTAGAAAATAGCATAATTGGGCTGGGGAGATAGCTCCGTGGCACAAACACCTGCCTGGGAAGTACAAGGTCGTGAATTCAAAACCTGCTCCCACAAAAGAAAAAAGAAAGAGGGGGAGGGGAGCTTAACTTCTTCTCACATGTTGTTATGAATGGTTAGGGCCCTCAACTGTTGTATTGAGGATCAGATTCCATGCTTGAAACATTCCACTAAAAATCTGAGTTGTGTGCTATATTAAGAAGGTCTTAATGCAAAGCTCCTTTGTTTCAAGTGGATTTAGAAAGAATTATTTTCCTCAATTATTAAAGAATGTAATCACTCATAAGGAGGAAGAATTATGGATACTTTTAAAAAGTCTGGGATGAAATTCATAGATTATTCATTCATTAATGAAGTACTTGGACTGGAGTTTTAGCTCAGTGGTAGAGCTTTGCGTAGCATATGGTGGGGCCCTGGGTTCAATCCTCAGTACTGTGAGGAAAATATATATTTCATACTCGTCACTCTTCCAGGTGCTGGGGATGAAATAGCAGGCAAAACCAGCAGGAAATCTTTGTGCCCCCCAACTCCCTTGGAATTTATAGTCAAGTATCAACAGAGACAATAAGAAGATAATAAAATATGTAGTTTCTCACTTAAGCAGTTTTTAAGGAAGTCTGATTGGACATTTCGTCATCTCATTTTTATTTTTTTAAATTTTGCTATAGTAGAACCAAATTCCGCCATAGCCAGCAGTTATTTCCTGAAGGTTCTCCTGGAGACCAGTGGGTAAAGCACAGGCAGCCAGTGCAGCAAAAGCCATACAATAACCATTCTGAAATGTCTGACCTTTTAAGAGCAAAGGTAAGCAGTAAACTTTAATGTTTTTAAGAAAATTAGAACATTTGTTTTTGTTGTTTTGCTTTTTGAGCAGTGTTGTGCTATGTAGCTCAGGTTGCCCTCAAACTCTTGTCTCTCTGTCTCAGCTTCCTGAGTCCTTGTAGGCCACCATGCTTGGCTAGATCATGTATTTTAATTCATTTTCAATTGGAGAATTGCCTGTTAGCTGTGTATTATAAAATTCATTTTCAGTCTTGAGTGTATGATGAAAAAATTATTTTATCCATTTTTTCCGCCAGTTTTTCATTTCGTTGCCTGTGTTCTTGAGTGTATGCTTGAAACAATTTTGTCAAATAATTTATATCTTCAGCAAGATAGGAGAGTTCTAGCGAGGTACAGTGGCTTATACCTCTAATCACAACACTGGGAGGCTGAAGCAGTGGGACTGAAAGTTCAGCCCCTCCTGGCAGTTTAGTGACCTAGTGAGTCAGTTTGAAATAAACAGAAAAAAAGAGTTAGGAATTTAGGGTAAATGATCTGGGTTCAATCCCTAGTCCTGCCCTCCTTCCTCAAAAGAGAGGGGGAAAAACAATGAAAAGGATACAGAATTTCAAAACAAGATCATAAGAAATTAACAATGGTTGTTATATGGCATATTATGGCATATATATATATATACATATATATATATATATAATATTATATTTTTTTAAGAAATTCTTTTTTTTTTTTTCTTTTTTTCTTTTTTGAGACAGGGTCTCATTATGAAGTTCAGGCTGGCCTTGAGCTCACTTTTGTAGCCCAGGCTGGTCTTGAACTGGCACTGATCCTCCTGCCTCAGCCTCCCAAGTGCTGGGATTACAGGCGTGCACCACCACACCCGGCTGTATATTGCATATTGTTTTTTAAAATAGTTACATGGATTATAAGAGCTAGGCATGCAATGCAAAATGATCAAACAATATAAGCACTAACTTCCTTTCAATAAATTAAGAAATTAGTAGTAAAATTTCCTTAGCTATCGTGTGTGTGTATAACATCTATAAAAATATACACATGTATGTTTTAATTTTTTGCTTTCCTTCTTTTCTCCTCTCTCCCATCTAGTTGTTCTTTTCCTTTTACACAGTTTCTTTCCCTATCACAATACGTATTGTACTTTTTGGATCTTATTTACTCAAGTTTCTTACACTAGGGAGACAATATGAGGTTTACACATATAGGTCTGATTTATTTCACTTACCAATATGATTTCCATTTACCTATAAAAGCCTTGAATTTATCTTTCCTTATAGCTGAGTAGTACCATATTGTATAAAAATATCACATCTTTTATATCCATTTCTTGGTTAATTGACATTTGGGTTGTTTTCAAGACTTAGCTATGACAAATAGTGCTGCTGTAAACATGGGTGCACATATATCATTGTGGTGTGATGATTTCAGTTCTTCAGGAAAAATATCCAGAAGGAGAATAGCTGGATTGAATGGAGCCTCTAATCCTCATTTTGTAAGGAATCTCTATGCTGATTTCCACAGTGGTTGTGCCAGTCTCCACTCCCACCGACAGTGGAGAAGGGTTTCTTTTCCCCACAGCCCCACTGGTATTTGTTACTAGTTGACTTTTTGATGATGGCCATTTTTTTCTGGGGTGAGATAGAAGTTCAGTGTTATTTTAATTTACAGTTGTTAAATGATCAATGATGTTGAAGATTTTTCCATATATTTATCTGTCCTTTTTTAGTTATCCACTGCATTGCCACTCTTTTATTTTTGTTAAAATACAGTTGTAACTCATTGTGGTGACACATACTTGTAATACCAGCATACTGCATAGGTGGTGGAAGTAGGATTGCAAATTCAAAGAGGGCCTTGTCCTTAAATGACAGTTTGTTGAAATTAAATTTTTCAGGACATTATCTAGAGAGTAAAAAGACAATCTACAAAAATGGGAGAAAATAATATATATCCCAAACCATCTATCTGTTAAGGGTTTAAAATCCAGAATATATTAATTCTTTCAACTCAGTAGGAAAATCCCATTGCCATTGAAAAATGAAAAAAGTACAAATGACACAGATATTTCTCAAAAGAATATATTTAAATGACCAGTAAGTACAAAAAAGATACTCAGCATCATTTACTCTTAGGGGAATGCAAATCTAAATTATAGGTTCTGCTCTTGTATTAGAATGGCAATAGTATGGTGATAATAATTAAAGGCGACAAAATGGAAAATAACAAGCATTGGTGAGGCTGTGGAGAAATGAATTCCTTGCGCATTGCTGGAAGGCATATTGTGGCAGTGTTGGCTGGTAAGATAGCTCAGCAGTCTATAGCACCTGCTTAGGCAAGCACAGGGACTGCTGGTTCAATCCCTGTACTACATGTCACACCAGCTCTGCCCCTAGGGTAGGCTGAGACACACACACACACACACACACACACACACACACACACACACACACACACACACACGGCGGCTGTGGAAAACATTTGGTATTTCTCAAAAAATCAGACATGCAATTATCATATAATGACAGTTCCCTAGGTAACATCAGTAGAGATTGAAAGCAGGAATTTAAACAGCCCAAAGTACCAATTTATTATTATAATCATTCCTATTAGCCAAAAGGTGGAAACAACCCACTTGCCCATCAGCAGATAAATAGATAAAATGAGGTGTGTGCATGCAGTGGACTCTAAGCATTTACAGAATAATGTTCTGAGAAATCCTACAGTATAGGTGAAACTGGAGGATATTTTACTTACATATTTTACTTTTATGAGCTACCTGGTATAGATAAATTAATAGAGACTACAGAGTAGAAATTTATCAGGGCTGGAGGGAGGAGGGTTTTGTTTCTACTTATAGCTGAGTAGTACCATATTGTATAAAAATATCACATCTTTTATATCCATTTCTTGGTTAATGGACATTAACCAAGTATGGTAAGTGAACAGTGGTACTGCACATTGCTGTGTCTAATGCAGTTGATTACACACATTAAAGTGGTTGGAGCATTGTGTATGTATATTAAAACATAAAAAATACTGGGAAGAGCAAAGTGATATTTATTTATTTTTTATTCTTGTTTCAGAACTTTTGTTTATTTATTTTTATGGCCGGCTCAGCCTGCTCTGAGGGCAGGGCTAGTGCAGCATGTGGTGCCAGGGATCGAACCGCGGTCCCTGAAGCCACCCAAGCTTTCCTAAGCAGGCGCTTTAAACCACTGAGCCATCCTGCCAGGCCCAAGCAGAGTGATATTTAAAAGTGTAGTAACATGAAATTTTGAAAGCAATTATTGCTCTAACATAAATGTATTATTTGAGTTAACTGCTAATATTGTAAAATGTTTATTAATTTGTTTTATTGTTTATTATTTTGTTTTGTTTTTATTAAATTAATAATTTGTTTTTTTATTAACTAATTTTATTTTTTTTTGTTTTTTTAATGGCCAGCTCAGCCTGCCCTGGGCGTGGAGCTGGTGCAGCACCTTGTGCCAGGGGTTGAACTGCGGTCCCTGTGGTTGCCTAAGTTTGCCTAAGCAGGTGCTTTAGACCATTGAGCCAGCTCACTGGCCCCCTATTGTAAATATTTTTATGCATTTTAAAACTAAATGTTAATATTGTTTCAGACAATCCTTTTTAATATGTTTAATTTTGAATTACATTGACTGGTTGTAGTATTGGGAATTGAACCCAAGGCCTTCACATTGAGCTGAATCCCTTCTCTATATTTTGAATTTTGAGACCGGCTTGTTTGTTTGCCTAGGCAGGGCTTGAACTTGGGTTCTTCCTGCCTTGGCCTTCTAGAGTGCTGGTTTATATGTGTGTGCTGCCATAACCAACTGGGGCCAGTCTCTTTAAGGAGGTGTCTTTTCAAGATCTTGAATTGTAAATTTGGTTTAAAAAATGAGCCAAAATGAGTATTTTTCCCTTTGTAAATTATAAAACTGTTTCAAGTTAAACCTAGTTTTATTTAGTTTAGTTTAATTTAGTTTTAGTTTAGGTTTAGTTTAGTTTAACCAGGGATTGAACTCAGAACCTGGGTTATGTGCCAGGCAAGCACATATTCCTGTGAACCGTCTCCCTCTCAAAAATTTTAAATACCAATCTTTATTATTTTAGAAGATAAGATTATTTGATAGTGCTTATATGTTTATTAACAATTTGAAGTAAATTTTGGGGGTAATAATTGACTACATCTGTTACTTATTTTTTTTGCCCTAAGAATTATAGTGATGGAGCCTCAGCATTTTTTCACAGATTGTGTTGGTTTTCAAAACTTGTTTTTCCATACTTCTAAAATTTTTATTTTATTTCATGCTTATTTACTTAGATATTTGTTTGTGTTTAGGATTAAAGCCAGGGCCTTATATGTTCTGAGCACAACCACTATCATGTTGATACCCTCAGTCCCTACTTGCACATTATAAATAAAATCTATATGCAGAAATTGTGACAAGATTCTAAGAAACTTGTATTTGATACATTACACCTTTCAAAGAATCTTTGTGAAGCATTATTCTGTAAGAAACTACATTGATGGTGTGATTTATGCAAATTTTCTTGGCTTTGCTGACTCAGCTGTATCTGTAAATACTTTTGAGTTGTGTTCTTTTGGGTGTTTTACATTGTACTATAGATTTACATTTTATTTCTTTTTCAATGGAAAAACAGAGTGTGAGGGGAAATGGCAGAAAACAGTATCAGGACTCACCTAGTCAAAAAAAAAGAACAAATGGAACCCATAGTCAGCCAGCAAAGCAGCAGAATCCTTTGATGGTAAGTTAAGCTCCAGGTCTGTGCAGGCAGCTCTTCCTTTTCATACGGGGAGTAAGGTCATTGTTCCTGCACATTGATGTTACTAGGTTTGTTCTTGTTTTAACTGATACAGCAACAGGATATTTAGTGGAACTAAATTATGTACTATTATTTACTGTTTATTTACTAAAAATCTCTCTTTGGCCACTCTTTAATTGCAGGTTTGTGATACCCTCTCAGTTGCACCTCTAATTTTTGCTTTTCATATGAATATTTATATTTTGAATTAAAACATGTTTCTTCTGGCTTTTTGATATTCATTCTCATTATTTTGACTGTTGTACTACTAGTTCTTTATACATGGACTTACTACTCTCATTTAACTATATGTAAGCACCAATTAATCAATTTTTTCCATGCTCCTTGCCCCCTTTCCACATCTTCTGCTGACCACTATTCCATGAGGCCAACTTCTTCATAGCCATTATCTTAATGAAGTTGAAAATTTTAGAGAACTTTATGGTTTCATATTTAAATTTCAGTTCATTAAAAATGAAACACTTATTTTCTCATTAAAATGAATAAAAAAATAAAAATGAACCATTTATAGAGTCATTGTCATTTCTTTCTTCTATTTAGTATATGCTCTAGAAAATAATAGCCTGGTAGTGTCTTCACTTATCTCTTCTGTGAACCCTGGTAGTTGTATGTTGGATTTTCTTTTGATAGTTTCATTCATTTTTGTCTCATTTCTTTAATAAAATAGACAATAGTAACTTCAGACTTTTACCAAAAAATATGTCTATGAATTCTCTGGGTTATATTTTTAAGGTATAATGACCACCTATTAACATATGTTAGCTTATATCCTTTTATTCCACTGTACTCTGATAAAAGTATTGAGAAGGACAAAGGGCAGTCTTAAATCTTGTTAAAATTGAGTACCTGTTTCTAACAAAAGTTAGAGAAATAGTTTCTTATTGTCAATATTGTACACATGGGCCGGGCGTGGTGGCGCATGCCTTGTAATCCCAGTACTCGGGAGGCTGAGGCAGGAGGATCGGTGCGAGTTCGAGACCAGCCTGGGCTATAAAAGTGAGCTCAAGGCCAGCCTCAACTGCATAGCGAGACCCTGTCTCAAAAAGACCAAAAAAAAAAAAAAAAAAAAAAATTGTACAAATGTTAATTTTCCTCAAATTAATGTGGAAACTGAACTCATGGGAAACTTCACAAAGGACTCAGATTTTTCTAGAAAGATAAGTAAATTTTAAGTTTCAAAAGCCAAGTATACGAATAGTTCGTAAATGAACAAATGATTGATAAACGTATAAAAAGTATTAAACCATATGTGTACTCAAAGAATGTAAGTTAAAGTAGGATGCAGTTTTTATCAGATAGGCAAACAAAAGATTATATAGTATTATTGAGCATGTTGGCAAATTGTAATTACTAGTTGGTACATCTGTCTAGAGAAGAGTTGGGTGCCTCAGAAATCTAGGATGTTGAAAATGTTGTGTTGTGGATCTATGAACTAGACTACTATGTTACCACTAAATCAGTAAAAATGACAGTGTAGGTGCGCATTTATTTAAAAAGTATTTCACTCAAAGCCGGGCGTGGTGGCGCATGCCTGTAATCCCAGCACTCGAGAGGCTGAGGCAGGAGGATCGGTGATAGTTCGAGACCAGCCTGGGCTACAAAACTGAGCTCAAGGCCAGCCTGAACTGTACAGTGAGACCCTGTCTCAAAAAGACAAAAACAAAACAAAAAAATAAATAAAATAAAAAGTATTTCACTCAAAGCCTCTTTTAACACTTGCATAGGCTATAGAACTGATAATGGTGTACCTTGGTGGTAGAGCTCTTTCCTAATACGTGGGATGCCCTGGGTTTGATCCCCAACACTGTAAAAGCAAACAAAAAATAAAGAACAATAGTATATACCCTTCAATTCCACTTCAGAGCTGTATAATTTTATGAAACTATAATTGTACATGCCTTCATGGGGAAAATAAATGCTGCAGTACTGATAGTATTTATCTGTGGGATGAGAAATACAATTTTCTTTTTTTTTCTGGTACCTCTGTAATCTGAACCAAGTTTTAGGCTTTTAAACAGAAAACCCAGTGAAATAATGGAAATAGTGATTTTTATCGTTTTAATTTTTTTCTTGAGAAATTCGGTATTGTATCTTCTGACCTTTTTTAATAAGTGAAAATACTGTTTTTAAATAGAAATGTGAAAAGAAACTGTACCCACGAAAACTTCAGGACAACTTTGAAGCAGGCAAGTGAATTTGTACTCTGTAGAAGTCTTTCTCATATGGGATTTGGTTTAGTTACCTACCACTGACTTTAGTAGAGACTGTTATATGAACTGTGATAGTTATAAAGAGTTCATTTCTGCAAAGTATTTTAAACATGAAATCAGTTAAAATGAATTAATTTAAAAACCACAATGCAATTATTGCTCTGTGTGCTAATTCTTCAGGAATGTTGAACCTTGGTGCTATGCATGAGTATTGTAAAAAAATTTTGTATGGAGTAGAGCAGTGGTGGTGAATCTATGGCACATGTGTCACTTATTTTTCTTTTAAGACAAAAGATGATTTTTTTTTTTTTTCTGAATTAATACTGAAATATTTGGGGTGAATTGCTGTGTGGGCACTTTGTGGTAAAATAAGTAGGTTTGAGGTTGCATTTTGGGTATTTTTCTAGAAGATTTGCCATCTATAGCTTACCGGAAGTAGAAAGAACCGAGTATTGTAAAGATGTGAGGAAATATTCTCACATGTGAAAATAAGGTGAGGGAGCACTGAATTCAGGAGGAAACTTGTTCTTGTTTTTCTATAACTTATCTTTAAATTCTTCAATTGTAACTGTAGTTCTCACAGTGCTTTCATTTTTACCTCTGTGAGAATCTGCTATTTTGGCTTAAAATGCAAAATGCCCATTTTTTTCAAGAGTCTCACAGGCTAATAAGTTAAAGTTTTGAATGTTTAGGTAGAGAAATAAACAGTAACAGTTCAGAAATTCAGTTGAATATCAGTTTAGGGAATAGGAAATATGTCTTTCTGCTTAGGTTAGATTTAGCTGCAGAATGGTAAATGCATATGCACTATGTATTTTTTTAATAAAAAAAAAAGTAAAGGACAGTATTTGATTCCTTCCAAAGTTTCTGAACACTTTCATTTTGTTTTCTAAGCAGACGCTGTATGTGACTTGACTTGCTCCATTGAAGACCGGTTGCTAGAACACCCTGAGGAACAATCTGTGGCGTGTAATGGACGATGCAAGTTCCCTTTTTCGTCTAGAGCTTTCTTGAGTTTCAAGTTTGATCATAATGCTATTATGAAAATCTTGGACCTTTGATGGCAGCAGATGTATTGTAGAAATCTCAAGTGCATTCGAGCGATGTCTCCTCAAGCCTTACCTTTCTCAGGTGTTTTAAAGAAATGCAGGGAGGCAACGTTTCTGAAGTTCTCCCCCCTCCCCCCCTCGCCAGAAGAGAAAATAGAAATGAGTTTGCACTGTAAATGCAGTTATAACTTTTTATCCAGTTTTACCTTTTCAGTGTTTGGAACAACATTTAAATTGCTTTATTTTGGAAGGCATTTATTCTGTGTGACTATGGGTCTTATTTTGTATTCTGATCAGGAAAATAGTATTTGAGTCATCAGTAAGTAGCCAAATTAATGAGAAGCTTCATTTACCCAGTACAGCGATTGTAATAATAGTTTACTTACATGAAATTTGAAAGGGAAATTTAAAATATCCAATTAGTAAATGAACATATGTGCTAAAATGTCACACAAGTCAAGATTGCAGCTCATCTGTTTGGGTGGCATTTTGCTTATTTCTCTGCATCTGGCTGGAGGCTCTGTAGTACTCTGGCTTGCAGTTTTGTTGAAAGCATTTATTTAGCGTCAGCATCTGTAATATAATATAATCATGTGGAAAATGAACCCTTAGTACTTCTTAAGCACAAAGTCTGAAGACTAAGAGGGATTATGTTGATGTGGAGTTGATGCTGTCATTTTGCGTTGTGCTGCATGCTGTTGGTGAACCTGTGAGTGTTAAGCAGAGAGCATGAGGCAAGGTCCAGCAGTTACTCCAGGCCATGTCTTCACCTTTTGCCTCCAACCCTTTGGTATTGTACAATGATTTTGTTCTTGTGGAAATTTACATATTCCAGTTGTGTAAATATGTATGAAAAACTGACATTACTAGTTTTACACTGCATATCTGTGTTGATCAAAAAAAATGATGTTCTATTGGATTCCAATTTGCAGTAGTGGTAGAGAATGACTTGCACTTATTAGCAGATGGAGGCCCCTGGATGATGGAGTCAGAAGGGAGAGTATGTAGTTTACCTAGGTTCAGTAAAGCATTTTGCCAGGGGAAAATCAGACCATGGAAGTTAACATACACAACTGAATCCTAGGAATGTATTTTGTTCCTTTAGGTTTCTTAAATCCAAATACAGAGGGCAATAACCATTTTAAGAAGGATTTCAGCTATAATTAAGGACAATCACCAGAGCTTTAAGGAGGCGTTACTTGTTTGGCTGCATCTGACCTCATTGAAGATATTTCTTGGGTTGGGGAGGGAGTGTTTGTTGATGTATGTGTATACAACTGTTATATAAGTTTTAAAAATCTCTTTATTAGTGGTATCCACAAAATATATCTACTCATAGATGTTACTGTAGAAATATTTATTCTATATAGGTAGGATACTTAGCCCTGTGCGACTTCTAAAACAAGGGCTATTATAAGGAATTCATTTGATATTACTACTTTGCTTTAGCTTTTAAGTGACTTAATTTTAAAAGATGAATTTTATTATTGAACATGTCACTTTTGGTGCTAAGCAGAATTCATGATTATAGCAGTGGGTTTAGAAATAGGTTGTCCATAACCCTATATATTTTAACGTGTGACTAATTTGTGAATCCTGCAAGCTGTGCTTTTTAATGCATTACTTGGTTGCATTTGAAAGTTTCTTTGTTCTTTTCAGAAATACAGCTGCTTTGCTTGGGTCTCCTCAAGCCATATACATAGTTGGTCCCACCATTCCAGATTGCTGTTTAATTGTTAAGGGAATGAAATCTTTACCTAGCAGATGAATCATTTTTACTTGTTTACTGTTTTCTGAAAACTATTTGAATTTTGGTTTGGCTTTTTAACATGTGACTTTTCTTTTAAATAAGTACTTTTGGTCAGTGTTTTTGGTGCCTGTAGAGTTAGATTTTTCAGCTCCTAATACTAAAAGCAAAAGAGATTAGTTACCAGAAGTATGTTTTCTAATGTGGTTAAGCATTTTCAAGAACCAACCAATTATATTTTTTTTTTTTTTTTTTAAACTTGATTTATTTATGTTACAGCCTACTCAGCCTGCCCTGAGGGTGGGGCTGGCACAGCATACGGTGCCAGGGATTGAACCACGGTCCCTGCGGTTGCCTAAGTTTGCCTAAGCAGGCGCTTTAGACCACTGAGCTATCTCTCCAGCCCTCAATTATCTTTTTAATTACCATAGTTATTACCTTTGTGCTGCTTCATATAATGCACTGTGGAACAAAATGAGGTTATGGTTAGGATGCAGTTATGCTAACTTTAGGCTTTTAACTCTTGACAAGTTGAGGTTAAAAATGTTAAAAAGTGTATGATGTGACTTAACTATGCAGAATAAATGTTTAAGTGGATGTACTGTTTTACTCCTTTTCAGTGTTCAGGTTACCTTGAGACAGGCCATGCTTAGCACAAGACTAGATTTTTTTTCTTTAAAATACTTTGGCATGGTTTGAGGAAGTCATATGATAAAGAAGTATGCTAAATATGCAATAATTTACTTCTGTTGAGTGCTGCATTTTAAGAATCTAGATGAGAAAAGTAGGTACAGCTTAATTATTTTTATGTGTTTGAGAAATAGATCTTTAAATTCTCATTTTAAATGTTATGTTCCAGCCATATATGTTCTAAAGTGCAGGGCACTGTGAATCTTTTTTAAAACTGTAGGTGCTTTTATGTACAACTAATGATTTATAGGCTGTTAGTTGTTTTTGTACTTAATCATTGTAATCCAAATGATAAGGATGCAGTTTACATGCTTTCTACAAAAAAAGAAAAAAAAGAAAAAAGAAATAGCAGGTGGTTTTAGGATTTGATGCCTTCCTGAGGTATGAGCATTTGAAGAGGTCTGAGAACCCTAATAGGTCTTCATTAGAAAAGATAAAATTTGATTAAAGATTTTTAAAAATGAAGCTCAAGTTTTGTGTTTCTATATATTTATATAAAGGATAAAGCCTCCGATGCTGTCAAAGGATTTTTTTGGTTACTGCTTGTTGTTTGACCCTTGAATATCATTATTTTTGTATTAAGTGTCAGTAAATGCAATATCAAAGTACACAATGATTTTATGCTACAAGATGAGGTTGTACTTACTTTGAAAGCTTTAGTACTGTGTACTGTTGAATAAAAAATAACTCTAAATGAATGGCATCTTTCCACTGTAGGAATTAAGTTCCTTTATAAAACTCAACATTCTGTGTTCTGTAGAAAAGTAAAGTCTGAGTGCATGTGTGCATTACAGTCAGGTTTATTTCCTATTCCCTTACTGCTGCTGCCTTTGTATCTCTCCCTCTCACTTTCAACATTTAGGGTACTTAGAGTAAGGAGAGCAACATAGAAAACAATCAGACATTTTGCCAAGTTGCTTTTCTTATTGTGATGCTTCTCTTGGCTCTACTTTTTCTTTGTACCAATGAAACTCATTGCTCAGAGATTTTATTTTGATTGACATTCATTGTGTCTTTGGATTCTATTCAGCACTGTTTTCTTTGTATATTACAGTCATAATTATGATCATTAACACTTGCCTTTGTGATTTTGAGTTTAGTTGATCTTCCAGCCTGGGGAAGAATCTTAAATGTATTATTATAGCTTTAAATTGATAATAAGCAAACGATTATTTTGTCTGAAAGTATCTTTTTTCTATTATGTAACTGTCTGCAGGTCATCATTAGTAAAACTAGTTATTGGTAAACCTTATTCAGGACAGCATGGTGAAGTCTGGGTAGAATTTCTCATTTATTATGTCCTAAGATTTTAAAGTGCATTAGTGTAGTTGCCAAATATTCTGAAAATAAGTCTATGATGGATCTTTTAGGCTTTTTTTCTTCCTAAAATTGAATAGCTCTTGAAGCCTAATACTCCTGGGCCAGAGGCAGCTGGGTGCAATGGGCACTATAGCTTCATCTCATCCTTTTGAAGTGGTGTTCTGGAGTAAAGATTTACAAAATAATAATTACTACTTTAAAACAAAAGTTCTCTTTTGAAAAGATAGCTGTAGCTTTGGAGCAAAGAGTATGATGAGGGAATTGTACCAGATAGAAATACTTGAGTTGTATGATGCACTTGACAGATCATTGCCCGGCTTAAGCATGGTCTAATATATATGGTGATTGTCAAGTGTTTTCTATCCCTGAATGATTGTTTTTCTACATACAGTTGCCAAACAACCCAGTGAATCAAAAGTGATTTTGTCATCTTAAATACCATTTGGGGAGTTTGGTTCTTTCTGTAATGATGGCCACAGAAGTAACTCCAGCCACTCTGAAGTGCCCCCATAACCCAGAGCCACACATTTGTCCTGAATGGTGACTCATTTCTCATCAGTGACATTCTTTGTGACAAATTGCATTTATTATTGAAATAGCAATCTGTAGCTGTGGAAGAGTGGAGCTGTTCTGAATGGGAGTGGACTTACTGTTCATAATCCAACATAAAAGTATAGGGAAATGTTCATAATAGAGTTTACTCTTTTTTTTTTTTTTTTTTTTTTTTTTTGAGTTTACTCTTAAATTAACAAAATCACCAGTAACAAGATTTCATTTACCTTAGGTCTTCTGCAGTTAGCTATAATATTCCATATGATAGCAGCTTGAAAGCACAATCTGAAAGAAACTAGCCTTTGTAAGATGTTGCATTAGCTGAGAGATGTCAAGGGTACTCTGAGGAGAGACTGAATGCAGAAATAGTTGTGGATTGTGTGATTTTGTCTGCTTAGCATACTTCACTAGAAGACTCAAGTTCCTAAATATATGTTTAGAAGGTACATAGTTGGCTTTTTAAAAATGACTAGTCTTTCATGTGCCATATTTGAAGACTTCTTAATCTTCAGTTTGTCCAGCTATGAAGAAGCTAGTAAGTCCTATTTTTTGTTGCTATTTTTTTTTGGGGGGGGGGGGTCTTCTGCTTATTTGTCCCTTCTAGGAACTGCATTTTTTCTATTTGTCTCTGCTATATTATACCTTTGGTGAGTCAGCTATGGTCAGAATTTCCAAGTAATGATTTACCTTTTGGAGAAGGTGACTTCATTCTGACCCTGGGGCCACAAACAGGGCTGTGTCCACCTGTGTTCTGACTCTTGGTGCATTAGGCTGTCAAATTGGTTTGAGAACAGAGAAAACTGGATGGTTTTAGGTTAAAATGGACAGTATTTGCTAGTCTTTCAAGGGTTATCTTAGGATAGTGGACTTTTTTGAGGTAGAAGGTAACATTTTAACCTACTTTTAACTTAGTGAATACAGAGTTCTAAAACAATATAGAGATACATGCTGGCAAAATATTTGGGGCACAACTCTTATCTTCTTATCTCAAGTTTTAAGAATTAACATATGCCTTTGTGATATTTAGGAATAAATTATGGGTGGCAGCAAATGAAAGCAAAGTAAAGGTTCTCAACTGAATGAGTTGTAGTAACTGTTCCTCAGCAGTCTGGAACATGAATGGCAGTGGATTGCACTCTCCATGCACTGTCCTGGTGGCACGGAAAGAAGAGCACAGAAGATGAATCTGAGAATCTGCATTTCACTACTGTTCATGGCACTGATGTCTCTGTTCATGTTAAGTTTATGTTTGTACAAATAACTGTCAACTACAAATGTCTAAGGAAATAAGGCTTAATTTTCCTTTTCATAAGCTATGACAGGAGATGGCTAATTTCACTTCTACTTAGGGTATTATTTTTCTTAATATTTTTAATGCTTTCAGTCTTAAAACTATTATACTTAAAGCCATCTTTGTTAAGTATTGACTCATCTTAGATCTATGTACAATTCAGACTTAATTTTGTGTGCTGGCTTTAATGAAACTTTAAAAGCATCTTATTTCAGACTGACTAATCAAATAATGTTAGTGTTTACATATTAACTTAAATGACATCTTAAAGATTGTCTTTCATCTAACTAAAATAGTACCCTATAGTTTGAGTGGGAAAGGAAATAATTGGTATTTAAATACTGCCTATTTCTAAAAGATTTGGTGACTTTAGATTGTGCTGAAAAAACTAATGTTTATGGTAGATTATCTCAAACTATTTTGGGACTAAATTTTAGTCTTAAAAAAATAGATATTTATCCTGAGTCATGTGAAATGAGTTATTTTTGTGAGATACAAAAGTGGGTAGGCAAAACTTGATGAAATAATTTTATGAGCTATATAAAAAATGAGATGAGAATTGACTGTCAGAGTGAAAAAATCAACTTTCTGTGTGACATTTTGTTAGGCTTGTAAACTTTATTTCCTCAGGAATGATTTTTGTCTTATGTGAAATTATAGTAGTATTTTATTACTTTACCTTGGTGGGCATTTTAATGCCAGCATTAAGACTGTATAAGTAAACCTTTAAGTGATGCTCCCTACAGTAGTAGTATAGTTCTTGCTGCCCTTTTTTAGTTGTCAAGCAGACCTAAGAGCCCCAAAGTACCTATAGAGCTTACCTTGTAGCTAAAAGAATTCAAAGTTACAGCAGGTTTGTTTCTGGAATTTCATAGTCACCAGTAGTTTTGTCTTTTTCCTTCAGTATTAATAAAAGGAGATGAGGACTGACTTTAACTTGGGCATAACTACCGTAAAAAAAAAGATTTTGAGTGACTGGTGTTTGTGAATTGAAATTTAAGTGTTTGCAAGAGCATTACACTTCCAAAGACTTGGAAGACTGTCCACTGAAAAGATGAATAAAGCCAGTATCCTGGTGTTTTTTTGTGCTCTGAACTTTGGTGAACTTTGTGATGTAAATACCAGCTGATGAACTAAAAACCTTTTATTATCAAGGCTGCTCAAATACTAGCTTTTTTGTAAAAACCTTATGTTAAAAGTTAGGCTATTTGTAATGCAATACCAATAAAAACTGGCTGCTCGGGTAGTATCAGTTACTATCTTAACTTGTGCTGATGTTTTTGTGGGTTCTTCTGAGTTATTTGTATTTTGGTTACTGTCTCTGGACCAATAAAAATGGTGAATAAGAAAAGTAAATTATATAACAAAAGGAAATATTAAAAAGAATCTACTTGAAAATGGAGAACTGGTATGTATTCCTTATTCCAAAGGACAAATAATAATCTTGCTGCTTTAAAACATGATTATAGAAAAGGGCCTGAAGGCAGGCCAGGGAGGTCTGGCATAAGTACCTTCCTGGCAATCCATAGTTCTGTGGAGGACCACCTGAGCAGCTCTCCTTGAAAGAAGAGTGACTCTCCATTTTGATTGAGCCTGCCCTATTTCCTCATACTGATAGGTACAGAGCTGGCTTGGACTTCTGTTTATCCTTTTAATTGGCCCTAAGCGGTGTATATTGATCTATCTGAGGTTCTGGTGATAGTCTTTGAATGTGGAATGCATTGTTTCCCTGATAACCTACACTTTTGCTGCTCTTTAAGCCAGGTTGAGGCAGGACGAAGAATCAGTGCTCCACACTGCCAGCTGGGATGGAGCCTTAAGATAGAGGCTATGACTACCTTGGGGATTGAAAGACTACGTCAAAGCTGAAGCACTAGACCCCCTCAAAACGTGAGATACCATTTCAACAGCATAATGCAGATTACTTTCTCTGCATAGCCTCTCTGTATGTGGCAGAGGTAAAAAGTAGGCCTCCCACCTAGCTTAGCTCACAGTACTCGCCTATTTTCTACAATTCAGTCCTTCCTCCTCAAGGCACTCCTCAGAAAGCCATCTTTGTGGCTGGACTTAGAGGCCCTTGGCTCCCCAATAACTATAAATATGTTTTAGTGTCTTTACTTTCCCCGTGGGTTGCACTGGAAGTGGTAGATTGGAATTGGTGGGATTCCAGTAACATCTTTGAGATCACAAATACTGATGACTTAGACTGAGATGAGGACCTGGGACTCCTATAGAGTTTGATCCCTGGTGTGAACAACAACAAAAACAGAAGGCTTGAAATACAAAGGAGATACATAAACCTGAGCATTACTTACAATTGTGCTAGCACTAAGCTTTGCAGGAGGCTGCTTGCTTCTCTTTGGAGTAATGTGTTTTTGTTTGGTGAAGAGATCTCAGCTATAGTGAAACAGGACTAAAGTACTGTCCTGTCCTTTTCTTATCAAAAGAACTTGGTTTCTATCCTGTAGTGGATTTAATTTCTTTCCTTTTTTGTTTTTGTTTTTGTGGTGGCACCAGGAATCAAACTTAGGACCTTACTACTTGCTAGGCAGGTGCTTATTCTTCTGGGCTGTATCCCCAGCCCTGTAGTGAAAAGCTGACACTAAAATCTTGTCTGGCAGATATGTTACAAAATTGCTTGCCAACTTGTAGTGGAGTCATACGTGACTCCCTTGTACTTTCTCTTTGCTTTTAGGAGATAACCTCCCAGGTATGACAAATTTGAAAAAGCAGTCAAATGAAAATCGATAATAAATGAGATTTGTTTGTGACTTTAACTTTTTTTTTTTAAAGCGCTGTTTCAACAAGGGCTGTTGATTTAATGTAAGTATTTCAGATTTAGTATTTGCATGGATTAGAAGTTGTTTTATAGGACAGTCTCACTCTTTAATTAAAATGGCACAGCACAGAATTAGAAATATTTATTCAGAATATAAGAATGTTTGTAAAATATTATAAATGTCTCTGTATAAATAAATGGAGTTTTTCTTTAAACAGTTATATCAAATAACAGTAGCTATTTTACAGCTGCTAAAACTAAAGGCATCTGGGAACATTAAAAGCATGTAAGTGAAGAACCAAGAATTACAAGGTATAATAGGTACAGTGTTAAGTAGCAATTTTAAAATGAGACTTTCAGTACAAACAGAACAATACTGACAAATGGAAACTTAGAGACATGTGCTTTAACAACTGACAATACATTCAAGAAAGTTTTTCTAGTAATTCAAGTTGTATAAAAGTAGCACATTTTCAAATAGGAAACTTAAATCTCATGCATAGTAAGTCTTGACAAGCTAAAAACTGATTGGAAATAGGAAAGAAGTGAACATGTCTCAATCTTTACATTAGGTTGAAACGAAAGCAGATTAGGGGCTCTGACTTACACTTGGCCATCCTGACATGAGCACTGTATGTAGATGTGAGTTCTACCAACAGCATTTTCCTATGAGTTGCTCTGGAAAAAGTACCAAAGTGAATGGCAGAGCAAGAGCTATGTAGGCAGGGCACCAGCGTGAGTGTTACTGTATCTACGTTGCTCTGTTCTGCCAGCTGGATTTCAGATGGTTGGCAGACAATTTACTGGAAAGAGTAAATGGTCTGGTTTCCAATAGCAGATTGCTATTTCTGCACCTGCGTGATACATTTTTGTCTTATGCACATGAAAAAGCAACTCGTGGTAGAACTGATCAGATATAACAACTACCAATAGCTATCTGCATGTGAAACTTTCCCTCTACAAAAGCATTAGCAAACAAGGATATATGTGAACCACTGCACCTTTTTGTTCCCTTTTCCACTTTTTAAGCAGCCAAGTGCTCAGTAATACTATGCTGGAAATAGCATTGTATGATCTAATTTTGGTTCCAACTCAAGTTCTTCCCAGTAAAGGCACCTATCAGTGAACACACAGCTTCTGTGTATGAAGCAGGAGGTACCTGAGAAGGCTACAGCTGAGCACAAACTTGGGCCTCACAAATACAAGGTTCAGTTATGGATACACTTCATAAACAGCTTTATGTAATGATTACTTTATATCAAGTTACACCTGTTGTAACTCTAGAGTTTGCAAGCCATAATCAAAGTTGGTGATTATACTACTCCTTGTCAAAATAGGCTATATTACACAGGATGAATACAAAAATAATTGATTCCCTCCAAATGTTTTATAGTGGTCTACAAAGCTGTCATGTACTGTAGAAAACCAAAAATGTCACATGTACTCACTACCTGCTCCCTTCCCCACTTAAGAAAAAAAACCTTTAGTAACCCTGTGGCTGCACCCTATGTAAGTTCAGTGCAGAGATCCTATCACAGTATAGTTTCACTGTTCAGGTTCTTAATACTTTCTAACCATAGCTCCCACTGCTGCATCTAGAAGTTGGTGAACACTAAGTTTAGCATAAATTCTATAGAATATGTGATGTACTACCATTTAGGCATCTGCAGCAAGCTTTGTGGAGGAAGGAGGCTTTCAGGTGTCAGTAAAAAAAAAATTTTTTTTTTTTTTTTTTTTTTTTTTTTTTTTTTTTGGTATCTTGATGCCTTTTTATTGCTTCATTTATCTTGAACCCAGGACCTTGCACTTGCCAGGAAGTACTTATCCCACTGAGCTATATCCCTGGCCCTCACTGTTTCATTTAAAGCACAGGCATAATGCTCCAAATTCTTGAGTTTTAAGTAAAATGACCAAATGAAATATGTGCAGTATAGTTTTTGTGGGCCATAGGAAGAACCTTAAGGTGGAAACTGGCAGCTATGGAAATTTAATTTCTAACAGTGACAGAAACAGTCCAGCCTTGTCCAGGTAAATACAGAGCTTCCCACCCACCCTCCCATTTTAGCTCATATCTGCATGCAACTAGGAACCAGAAGGTTTCTGCTTTTCCATAGAGTGATAAAATGTTTATTATCCTCATTCTAACTACTTTTAAGAAAAAAAAATTGAGTTCTTTCTGGAAGGGAACATGTAGGATCTAGCCTAGAGTTCTTTGAGTTCCCTGTAAAATATTGTTGCAAGCTGAAAGACTTAGAAGAGCTACATGCATCTGAAAGAATTAAACATTGATTTTAATTGGCACTTAAATATCTTTTTTATTCACCTAACATTCCATTCAGGTAGCATGAGTACTCAGACATGCCAACAGATGAGTAAATGAAACATCTAATGTACATCTAAGCCTACAGCCTGACAGGGAGGGACAATGTGGTAAATCTCAAATGTCTGATACACATTTAACCATAAAATAACCTGTGATATAAGTCTCAAAAAGCAATCTGTCTTGCCGTCTGTAAGTTTATGGCTGTTACTCATGGGGTTGGACAGAACATCAGAGCCAGCTGGTAGGTTCACACATCGATGGCTATGGTCCTAAGTGCCTTGTGCCTATTATTCCCAAGGAACTGTGAAACATCCCATAGGAACCAAAAACTGAAAAGAGAAGGTAACTTGCTCAGAAGGGTCAAAACTAGAAAAGATATTTATGGTACTAAGTTTGGAATTAAAAATCAAGATCATTTTTTACTCCAAAAGGAGATGTTGATGGAAACGAGCTCCTAGAGAAAAATTCAGATACAGTAACATATAAGAGGGAAAATGATGCAGGCACCTGATACCATTTAATAGGTGAGTATAACTGAGTAACTTACACAGAATAACCAGGTATCTACTGCTTCACCTTTTAGCAAAGATCTTTTCTTAGAAGTACTTGAAAAATTAAAGGAAATCATCAGCCGGACGTGGTGGCGCACGCCTATAATTCCAGCACTTGGGAGGCTGAAGGAGGGGGATTGGTGCGAGTTCGAGACCAGCCTGGGCTACCAAAGTGACCTCAAGGCCAGCCTGAATTGCATAGCGAGACCCTGTCTCAAAAAGACAAACAAACAAAAAACCATCAGCTATAGAGCTTTTTATAATGCATATTACTGAAACTGACATTTTTGCCTGGGAAATGGCTTTCTCCCTGTCACTGCCCAGAAGTATTGTGTCCAGCCATAAGCTGACAGGAGGGCCTTATAGGATCAACAATGCTAGGGCACACAAAAGAGCTGAGGCTTCTCTCTGGAGGAGTCACACGGCTTTGGGTTATTTGATTTTGCCTGCAGCAGAAGGGAAGGGAGCTAGAGGTCAGTGGACAGCTACACTTTGTAGAGTTGGTAGGGCAACTATCCTTTTGATGGATGTCTGTTCCCTTATAAGAGCAAAAGCCATACACTTCCCAGTCTGCCTAGGACAAACTGGAAAAAGTGAAAACCGATTTTATCTAGTAAGCTTTTTTGCATGGCTAAAACATGTTGCTCTTCACAAAATACCTTTATGCAAAGGGTGAAAATGGACTAAAAATAGGACTTCCAGGAACTCAGACTAAGTGCAAACAATGCACCCAGATGCTGGTCCTTAGAGACATACACCTTTATTTGAGACGAGCCTTGCTGCTTACCTCAGAAACAAGTGTTGTTGCTTTTAGGAAGTACTGTGTTCCATAAAGTGGCTGGAATTCCTTTCCCTTTCGCAGAGCCCAAGGAATTTTCTTACTCCCCTCTGAAAACAGACAACCTTGTACTTAAAGCTCAAGGACAGAAAAATTTTCTTTCAGTGACTTCCTCAGAACTATTTGTAGTTAACTGTGATCCTGGAACCTATTTCTCATAGGGGACTTGGGTACTCTTGGGACTATGGAAAAAACAGCAAATGGTCCTATAATCTTAGAGCTGTACAATGGAAGGAATATAATGGTAAAGGCTACAGCAGAAAAAGAATGAGGTGGAAGCTATCCAAAAGCAGATCCAGGCACCTTGGTCCTGCTTAGCTCTGTTAGCATTTTGGTTAAAACTGAACCTCTGAAGAATGAGCTAGTCATGTATTTCTGAGGGGGAAAAGCCTAACAGTGATTCCCCTACCACTCCATGAGAGTAGGAGCTTGGTGCCCAGCTGGAGGTTCACTAGTACTCCAGCAGATGGAAGTAGTGTTGCCAAACATTACCTCCTGTGTGCACCTCTTGCCTTGCAGAATAGAAATAGGTCCAGAGCTACAACTGTAGTCAGGGATGAGTTTTGATACAGCAGGAACAGCTAGAGCAGGGGGAAATGCTAATGTGGCTTTTGTGTTCATAAACTGCAATAGAATATTAGTTGCATTACATGCATGATTCTCAACCCTTAAATCTTGGCTGTTACTGAATCCATCGAGAAGGCATAATCTCAAAATCAACAGAGCTCTCCTTTTACAGTACAAGGATTGTTCATTACATCCCTGGTCTCTCTATTTGTAACAGATGGAACCTAATTGCCATCCTAGGGAGTGAGAGCTTTCTGTGATAACCTACTGTGGCATGCCTGCCATAGGTTTGCCACAACCCTCCTAGGGTTTCTCTCAATGATAATTCCATGGGACAGCCAAGAGTTGATACTATGGAACTTGAAAACCCAATTCTCTTTGAACAAGCAAATCAGTAGTCCTAGAGTTACATACAGATGTGTCAGAGTTTTCCGTGGGAGGAAGAAGAAAGAGAAACTGGAGATGCCAGATTAGAAGACTGAAAAATCATAAAAACTGGATAAATGCACCAGACCCCACTGATACACAGGAAGGAAGAAACAGTGACAGTGAAAGCAGAAGTGAGACATTACTGAGCACAGTGTGCAGGGCCTTTGTTTACATACTGTCCATGGTCCAGCAGGGAGGAACAGAAGCACTTGCTGACCTCCGGGCCACCTCCATCTGCCCAACACGTCCTTGTTTTAGGCCCCTTGTTTCAGTGGCCTGCTAGAGCATAGTTCCAGGAATATAACTTTGGTGCCTGAGTGCTGATTAAAGTGAAGTTTCATTTGTGTGTGGCCGGGAGTTTTCCTCCTCGAGCAGAGCTATTCTTTGTTTGAGCATTCTCACTTGGGTCTCATGTCTTTCCACCATGGCCATCATCTGAGACTCCAACTTCTTCAGCTTGTTTTGATGTTTTTTCTTTGCTTTTTCATATGCAGCCACCAGGTTGCTATGTGGGAATGGAAGGAAATGATAAAGTTTCATCCTAAATAGCATGAGAAACATTGTCCTGTCCCCTAGGTAGCCGTATCTTGTGAGCAGTGCTATAAAAAAAGCTCACTCTGCCTCTTGTATAAGAATCTGCAGCCAAGTGTTCAAAAGAAGCATAAAACCCAGACATTGATACTAATCATCTGCCAGTGTAGTGATGATTAATTCAGCTCCACTGCTGCAGGCTCAACATGCTGATATTTTAGTAAGGTTTTTTTTTTTTTTTTTTTTTTTTTTTTTTTTTTTTTTTTTTTTTTTTTTTTTTTTTTTTTTTTTTTTTTTTTTTTTTTTTTTTTTTTTTTTTTTTTTTTTTTTTTTTTTTTTTTT
>PVJA010017913.1:0-40827 GCA_004027025.1 Myocastor coypus | reverse complement strand
TCGCAGCGATCCTCCTGCCTCAGCCTCCCAAGTGCTGGGATTACAGGCGTGAGCCACCACGCCCGGCAAGAAAAAGTTTTCATGATAGTAAAGAATTACTAAAAACATATAACATAAATACTAGAATGGCAAATTTATGACCAGCACTTTTAACAGTTTGGGGACAGGATATTGTACAAAGTTCTAGTATATCATGGACATAGACAGTGTCCATGTTGCTCACTGGTGGTGAGGTGTCACTTGTGGGACTGAGCTACTGCTATTTCCTTGATATTCACCTTGTAGATCTGGCCACAATCACGACCCATAGGTTGCAGGAGAAGTCCATTTGTAGCGTATGCTGATGGAAATGTTTTACTGCCGTATACAAAAAGAATAATTGAAAGACTGCTTTGATATACCTCATTTTCTCCTGTGTTTAATTGTCTGCCCTATTTTTGTAGGTTCTTTCCATTCTCCTTCATGGAGTTGTGGTCATTTTGATCCTTCTCTAGAATATGAATGTAGGGCTGAGTTTCTCTTCATGAAATTATTTAGTTGTTCTTTGTCCTGGAAGTATTTCACTTCTCCATTAAGCTTGAGAGAGTTTTGCAGGTATATCAGTCTGGGTTGGAATTTGCTTTCTTGCAAGACTTGAAATACTTTGCTCCATTCTCTTCTTGACTTAATTGTTTGTGAAGAGAAATCTGCTGTTATTCTGATGGGTTTTTCTTTAAATGTGATCTGTTTCTTTTCTCTAGAAGCTTTTAGTATGCTGTTCCTGTACTGAATTTCTGGGACCTTGATTATTATATGTCTGGGTATGGTTCTATATGCTGATGGTATTTGGAGTTCTATATACTTGAATTATTTGAATGTCAGATTGTTTCCCCTTATTTGGGAAGTTTTCTATTACTTCTGTCCATATTACTTTTTTTAATATTATGGCCAGCTCAGCCTGCCCTTGGGGTGGCATGTGGTGCTGGGAATTGAACTTCAGTCCCTGCAGTTGCCTAAGCCTGTCTAAGCAGGCGCTTTGGACCACTGAGCCATCTCGCTGGTTCCTGTCCATATTCTTTTTGTACTGACTCCTTCTTTCTCAATGATGCCTATTAGTCTCAAGCTGTTCATCTTTGCATCATCTTGCAGATGTTGAACTGTTTTTTCCTGCATCCTAGTTGTTTTTAAGAGATCTTTTCTTACCTTTTTATTAGCTGCAATGGTTTCTTCAAAGACTGAAAATCTATTTTAACTTTCATTCAAATGGCTTTGCAAGCTTGTGATTGAGGTTTTAATTTCCTGTATAGCACTTCAAATCTGCTTCATGTGTTCTATTTCTTTCCTATATTGCTCATTCAAGGATTCCATCATTTTTCTATTTTCCTTATTTTTTAATCAGTGTTTTCTTCAGAAACACTTAGTACTTCTTTCATTACAGTTATCATTTCTTTTTTTTACTTCAGAAATCGTTCCTGATCTGATTTCCTCTATACTTTTCTATAATTGTTTCTTTACTCCAGATGCCATTATCTCAGAGATTTCAGGTGTGTGATTTTCAATCTCTTCTATACTATTGTCTCTTGCATTTGTTCTGGGTGGGCTTGGGTCCTGAGAGTGCATTTTGCTCCTTCTCTTTGTCATTTTGAATGACATTGTCTTCTGACCTTTGGTGTAGAGCTTTGGTGCAGTTATCACCTTAGCACCAGGTCTGGATCTACCAAGTTCCATTTCATTCAGGTGGTTATGGCTGCTGTGCTCCACTTCTTCCTACTGCAGCTCTTGGAGGTGAACCTGCTGTGCCACTCTGGCAAGATGTTTTGCTCCTGGACCAGCTGGGTGGGTCTTGCCTCTAGCTTCTCTGCAGGGAGTTCTGCCACAAGGTTTCACACTGGACGTGTTTGGCCTGGGCTGTGGGTTGAATGAGGATCCTGCAGGCACCAGTCCTCTCATTCATACATCAGGCCTGGACTCTTGTTCAAATGAGGATCTGGCAGGTCCCACTCTCACTGACACGCCAGAACTGGGCTCTGGGTCAAAAGAGGATACAGTGGGCACCCTCATTTAGGGTTTTTAAGTGGAGGTTTTATGCATAGGGCATGACTGATGAAATCACTGATAATTTGAAATTAATCTAATTTCCACTCCCTTTTTCCTCTTTTGGGAGCTGAAAGTTTTAACCTTTCATAATTGTTCTGACTTCATGGTTGTTTCTTATGATGGCAACTTTGCTGAACCTACCTAGGGCCTACTGAGAGAATTCTCCCTTTTATTTTTTAGCACAAATTCAAATATAGCAAAGGGATTTTCTATGAATAAGAAGGTAACAAAGGATTCTCTTGTCATCTGTATTACTCAGAAAATTCCTTTTTTAAATTAGGAGCCCTGAGGCTGGGGAAATACTTAGTAGTCTAAGTGCCTGCTTGGATAGCATAAGAACTTGGGCTCGATCTCTGATACTGCATGCAGTGCCAGCCCCAGAATCCCAAGCACACCATGCCAGCCACTGAACCAGGCATGGTGGCACATGCCTGTAATCCCATTGCTGGGGAGGCTGAAACAGGAGGATCACTCTGAGTCTGAGTTGCTTAGTGATACCTTGAAGCAAATAAGTGAGTAAATAAATAAATAAATGAGGAAAAAATTAAAATAGAAGCTTTGTGCAAGAACTTGGGACAAGATCAAAACCATATTTATATTATTGTGTGTCCATTTTGCTTGGATCTTCCTGTCTTCACTCCAGTTCTCTTGGTCTTGCAGTACAGTTTTTGAGGAGACACATCCAATAGCCAATGGTCCCCTTCTACACCAGAAAATTGTTAACTTCTGTGGTAGTTACCTTGCTTGTTGAGGAGACAAAGTATTCTACACCCAGAGTTAATATGTTGTTTGTAGCTCAGTTTGTAGCTGTTCATAGTGGGTCAACTCCAAAAACAGAGAGGTATGGCAGAGGGGCGTTGTATAATAGGCAAGCAGAATATAGCAAGCAGCAATTGATAAGCAGTGACAAGTGACAAATAGGGACAGCAAAAGCCTTCTTTTTGACCCTTAAGTCCTATCCGGGCTACACACACTTAGGTCGGGCAGCACTCACACCAAGGGTGGGCCTTCCCACTATCCACACCCAGAACTTTGTGCAAACAATCTGTGCTGATTCAGTAATCACACACCTTTGACCCCAGCATCATATACCTAACCTCAGTATCACACATTCTTGATCTAGCACCTCTGAAAGTCCTCAGCAATGCTGGCATGAGGCACTGGGGAGACATCCAGACACAAGCCATAGCAGCTTCCATCATCAACAGCTGGTGGTACCCTGTTTTGGTTTAGAGGTTCTTGGCTATAGCCCTGTGATAAAGTGGAATAAATTAGATAAAGAGCCTAATTATAAAAGTAGCTCAAAGACTCAGAGGAAAATTTAGCCACCAGTTTCAGAAAGGAAAGACTAGACTAGTTACTATCATCTATGGCTTAGGGATATTTGAAATTCCAATTTGCTGTATGGGGGTGGGTATTGAACTTAAAAACAGGAATGCTACACCAAGCACGAATTTCTCCTCCACTTAGAATTAACAAACTGATATATTTGATTTTTCAAAAAAGATTAAGAAATCTTATTTATTTATTTGGTACAAGGTCTCACCATGCAGCCCAGACTCATAGTGATCCCCCTGTTTCTGCCTCCCTAGAGTTGGATTACAGGTGTGTGCCACAACACCTTGTTTTAGTAGCTGGCTTGGTGTGGCATGTGGTACTAGGGATCAAACCTGGGTCCTTGCATTTGCCAGGCAGGGGCTAAGATCTCTGTGCTATTTCCCTGGCCCTTATATTTGGTTTTAATGTTTTGAATTTTATTGTTATTTTGTTATTATTTTTATCACTTTTTTTGTTCTATTGTTTTGCCAAAAAAATAAGCTAAAATCAAACTAACTTCTCAGCTTCAAGACCTGTTTGTCTTCTCCCTGTCCAGAGGTGAAAACTGTGAGTTTGTGCCTCTTTTCTGGGTTTCCAATTTATGTGCATCCTTAGGACCAAGAAGGTGAATAATCTCTGGCTTGGCCCTGCTGTCAGAAAAACTCATTTCCCAAAAGCCACATCCTTAGGAGTGTCTGATTTGTCTGACTTGTGCCTCTTGCCTATGTCCATGGACCTTGGGCAATTTTCCTTCATGGGTCCCTCTGTAAACAAATGAAAATTACATTTTATGATTGGATTAGCATAAAGATGAATATAATGTGGGATGGATGTATATTTTTCTTTTTATTGTCGCTGAACTCAAAACATTTCCATGGTTTCCTACAAGTATTATGGGCCATAGGCATGGTATCCCTTATGGCTAGGAGTTGGACATGCTTACTCTTGGGATCATAGAGGGGAGAGGCAAGGCCCAGAATTACATTCCCAATAGAAACACACAAATGCAGCTTTCTTGACCTAGTGATATGAGCAGGCAAAATCTGGAAATTTTCAGCACAAATCTTTTGTGTTGCACAGTAGCCATTCTTCATGATCCAGCTGCAGATACAGCCATGCTATGCCAGAAGTCTAGGTTTTTTCTCTGAAATTTCTCTTGTCTCTCACCCGAGCAGCTTCCAGCTTGAGTCAAGTTTCTGAAGAGGTTTACCCTTCTACCTGTGACTCTTAAACATCCCGCCCACATGAGATTACTTTAAGGGTTTGTCTCTGGGTCTCCAGCTGAAGAGTCTTCTTTTTCCTTAAGCAAATTTCTTTATTTGTTCATTCAAGAAATAAGGACTGTTAGGTGCTATTTTACAGGTATCCTATTGATTCCTTTAGAGCTTAGAGTTGGATAAAGCGATGCCCGTATTCTGAAGAACGTTGTAGTCTCAAGCAGAAACTGACACTTTGTTGATGTGTGCACAACATCGTGTGATGAGGACCAGGACACTGAAGACTAGCTGGAAGTCATTCCTACCCACTTCTTCCTGTCATAGGAAGGTCTTCACCTTCCAGGTACTTCTGGAAAGCCCTGTGTGAACACATCTTCAGAAGGCAATTTCTCTGTGACACTGTTTATATTGTTTGACTTCTTATTCACCAAACAGTACATCATATCTCATTAATTCTATGATGTACATATTTTAAAAATCATTTGACATATCAAAAGTGGGACATGACTGATTGCCTATTACAAACACCTTTGGCCTGGTGGCCATTATGAGACATTAGCTATTGCCTAGACATGCATGGATTTCTTCTGACAAATATTTGTTGAGAATTTCTGGCAAGGCCATGAGAATGTCTGTAAGTAACTATTGGGATGTGTGTGTGTGTGTGTGTGTGTGTGTGTGTGTGTGTGTGTGTGTTGTGTGTGTGTGTTCAACAACCTGGAAGAATGCCCCAGAGACTATAGCTCTTAACCAGTAATATTGCACATAATTTTTTTATGTAGCTGAGAGTGATAAAAATAAATCTAAAAGAGCTTTTTATTAATTAGAAAATAAAATTTCTAAGGCATAAGGAAATAATGTCATAATTTAATTTGTAGCACATTTGTTCTTTCTTCATGCATGAAATAATGATGCCTTTAATTAATGGTGACTGAGATTTGATACAATATGTTGTATCTGTAAGCCTCACAGGGGCTCTATGAGGCTAGAGACTTACTATATTTTTGACATATGGTACAGTGTTGGCCTGTAACAGATGCTCAAATATATGTGCTGATTGTCAGATCTTACTAGTAAAAGTAATATACACATAATGAGAGTAAGCATAATAATCAACAACCAATAGATCTAGACTATTTTCCTATTTCTCATGACAATTTTAATGAAAATATGAGTTGACATTTTCTTTAGGGCAGGGCTTTGCCATTTTTCTTGTAAAGGGCCAGATAGTCAACATTTCTTTTAACGCCTTATAGTCTTCCATGCCACTACTCAACCCTGTCATTTGACCAGGAAAATCGCCTTAGATGATTGGCTAACTGATGGGTATAGCTATGTTCCAACAAAACTTGATATACCCTTAAATACCCATCAACAAATGAATGGACGAAGATAGGTAGTAGGTTTCTCTTATATGGGAACCACAAACATAAATTTTTAAAGACTTAAAATAAAGGACAAGGTGGTAGTAATCAGGAGGCAGACATTTTTGAGATAAGAAAGGGAATCAGAGGGAAGATAAAGGAAAATATTAAGGAATATTAAAGGCATGGCAATGACCAAGATAAGTTATATATCTATTTATCTATATGTATCTCAACTTTCAAAAAGAAATGTAACTACTATAGAGCACAATCATAAATAGTAATAATAATAATAATAATAATAATAATAATAATAATAATAATAAAACTTTTAAAAGCTAGACAGCGGCAGGGTTTGACCATGGGCCTCACATGTCACCATGAGCATGCCATTGCCTCTAAAATAGTGTCTTTTTGGATTTACATGTAAATAATGAAATTTATTAAATTTCAGGTTTCTGAGCCCTCTTCCAGATGACTCTCATAACGATGCTGAGACCATTATTAAGAAAAACTTCTATAAGGTCTCAAAAATTAGTTTTTCTTGGAAGATACCTGCAATTCTTCTAGAAATCATTCCTAAAGTATGAGACAAGAGCTCAAACTAGTAGAGCTGAGAATCTCCTATGTCTTTTTAAAAATAATTTCTTCTTTATTTTTATGGTGTCTGGGGACAGCCATGTATTACTAGGACTTAAATTAAATTAGAGCTATAGATAATGTTTTAAAGAACACAGATGACCCATTGACTGTTCAGAGAATAGGGTAACATGCTCCAAAGTTGAGATAACACCCTTCAGTTGAATCGTCAAGAGGAGAATCCTCTTTCTAATGGCCTAACAGGAGTCCCAGTAGCCAGGACTGGGAATAGGCTGAGCTTGTTCCCAGCTAAGAAAGTGCTTTGGGCCTAATCTTTTCATGCATTCCAGTGTCTGATGTGCCTACCATATCAGTACAGATGTGCAGAGCCTCACCAGGATTGAGGCAAATGATGTGTTATCTCATCCAGGAACTTGTTAGTATGGTCCTTTTCATTGGGTGACTTTCTCCGTTTCAGAAAATGAAGTCCTTCTATATTTGTTCTTTAAAAATTTATTTATAAGACAAATAAATGATTGGAAATCTCCATGTGAGATTTTAATGTGATTAATTGTCTTTAAATACCTCTCACCTCTGTAGCTTCACCTCATGAGCAGAATGATAGAGGGTGTGAAAAATTATTTGATGATATAATAATGGTAAGATTTATCTCCTGGGTTCAAGGGTGAGATTGTCTATACATGGAGTCATTAAACTCTTTTAGTAGTCTTCCGAAAGAGGGTACTTTCTACAATTACCCACTTTTCCAAATAAGGTGAGAGGCTCTATATATTTAAGTACATACCCCAAATCAGTAGCTTCTAAAAATCAGAAATATGATTTAAGCTCAGACTTTGTTATTCTAGATCCTGAACCCCTTACCTCTCCTTAATGAGTCATTTAACTGGGATAATGGAGCAAATAAACATGTTTGAAATGTGGAGGAAGAGGAAAATAGATCTCCTGATCCTGTTTCAACTAAAATCAGTGGTCAGTGTTGGGTGAGAGTTTCACTGATGATGCACATTAAACTGACATTTATTTTCTTAGGAGATGCTAGTAGAAGATTTGTAAATGCACTGAAGGTGAAAGTAGGGTCGGGCAGGACTAGTGCAAGTAAAACTGAACTCAACTACAAAGAATAGAACCTAAAGGGAGCTTGTGAGCTGAGATCTGACTAGTGCTTGTTCAGAGCCAAAGAGATGTGCTTAACAATGCCTACTAGGAACAGCCCTGGGAGTCACCACACTCCCAAGTACCCTACCCTTACATCTCCATCGCCACTGCTGCTATATTTTGCTATCATAATTTCCTGGTAAAATTTCATCCTTAGTTAAATATAAGTTCTTCCTTCCACTGTACCAGTGCTAAAACTGAAGGAAAAACAAATCACGTCGACAGGTCTGACTTGAAATTTGTGGTCCCTAATGTCATGTGGATCCTTAGCTCTCTCTGGAAATTCTACCACATGAAACTTGTTTGTTCATGCTCTCCCATTCTCAAGGCAGCTGCTTTATATTTCTTCCTTTCCCTTCATGTACCAGACAATGGCAGTTTTGGTCTTCTTCACTCTTGGTGAGTATATGAAAGTAAGCAGGAAAGAGATTTTTTGTTTTACCACTACCAAATCTACTCATTCATATGCATATTATTTCCTTGCATTTATGCCACAAGAACTCTCTATGGTACTATGTTAAGTCAATCTCTTTTCCACTCGTGTCTTGGATCTCAGTGCATTTTGTCTTATAGGTCTTGCTTTAACTTGGTCTTAGCCACCCAGGAGAAAAGTTTAACCACAAGAAATAAAAAGTAAAGCCAGATTAGTATGCTGAGCTGTAAATGGCTCAAGTGAACAGCTTCTGACATTGCCAGTTCTGCTGATAAACCACTACTATTATGGAATATTACTCTATGTATACAGCTACTTTCTCTTAGTTCAGTGAGAAGAAATATTTGTACCAATAGTGTTTAGAAAAGTTATCATGTCTGCATCTTGTACTCAGAACAACTATTATGAAGACAACAATATGCATTGTATTAGTTATTATGGCTGTCCTACTAACATGTTGTGAAACTAATTGTTATTTCTTATTAAAAGTAATAAAAAATAGAAGAATGCCTCTCCAGCAAATTAACCTACATCATCAACTTTCCCCTTCTCTTTAGGCTCAGTTACATTAACATGCTGTAACATCTCCCATCATAAGGAAAACTTAATCTCGAGACCACGTTACTCTCCAGCCTCTGCCTCTCTGTTATGCATTAAAACAACAACAACAAAAAGGGGCTGAGGAGATAGCTCAGTAGAATAAGCGCTTGCCTGGCAAGAGCAAGAGCCTGAATTCAATCGTCAGTTTCACAAAACCAAACCAAACCAAACCCCAAAACAAACAAGCAAGCAAAAAACAAAAAACAAAAAACAAAAAACAAACAAACAAACAAACAAACAAAAAACTAAACCAAAAACCAAAATGAAACAACAATAACAAATAAACAAAAATCATGATGGCAATAGCTACAACTCTGTAAAAGAATTATCTACACAAATTACCTTTAATTCAATTTCTTCCTTTCTCCCTCTGAATTTCCTCCCTTCACCATTCTTCCTTTCATGTTAAGGGAATCTCAGGTTAAGCTATGTCAAAATCTGTGATCTTCATGTTGCTAAATCTAAGCATAACCTCAGTTCCCTCACTTCCTGACTGTTCATGGCATTTTAAGCACAGTCACTCATTTCATCCTGCTTGCACTTGGCTTGAGGACTCCATGCTTGGCAGCTTTCACTCCTATTTTACTGGTGGAGCCTTTCAGCATTTTGGGGTCATTTTTCTTGTTAAAAATCTGTAATCGTTAAAGTGTTAAAGGTGATCCCTAAGGCAAGGTGATGATTCTGTTACCACAGATTTTAACCCATACTCCCCAACATTCCTGATCCAAGGATTGCCTGGGATGCTTGCTAAAATACATGTTTTTGGCTCCCATCCTTAACTTGATGAGTTAGAGGCTGCTGGAGAAAAGCCATAGGCTTTATCTGTAATAAGAACAGCATGTGATTCCTGTTGTGAGGAATGTTTACAAAACTGTTTTTCACTTATCTGGATTTACTCAGTAACTGGAGTTGAGAACATGACGTACTTGTTCTGAAGAATGCAGGCACCAAGATGAAGAAATCTGGCACTAAAATGAAGAAAATACAGGTTTTGGTAACAAGGAAAAAAGGTATACTGGATATATACATACTCAGTGATTCTGAAGACAGCAAGTGTGTGGTGGCATGCATTTGTTCATTTAGAATCTCAAGCATGACATAGCAGATACTAGAATGGAAAACAAAAAGTGATACCAAATGCTGGCAAGGCTGTGAAGCCACTTCAGTACTTGTACACTGCCAGAAGAAATGCAAATTGTGTAGTTACAATGGGATCACTTCTTAACAATTTACACACTTGTTGTGACATCCCGGAGCTCCGTTATTAAGGATTTGCCAAAGTAGTGAAAGCATGACAACACCAAGACCTCTATGTGAGTATTTATAGAAGCTTTGTAAATCGTCGTACTGAGTTGCAAACAGTCCAAGGGGGGAGGAGCAAACAAGGTGCAAGAGAACTATACAATGAAACTGTGTGCAGCAATAAAAGGGAATGGCCAGCTGATCTTCGTGGCAACCCAGATGGATGTCAAACACATTCAAAGAAGAGAAAGAAACCAGACTCAAAAGGCGATGCACTACATGATTCCATTTAGATAGTGATCTGATAAGAAAAAAAATGATAGACTCAAGAGTAGGTCAGTGGTTTCCAAGAGCATGGAGCAGTTATCTCTAAAGATGCATGGGGGAATTAGGGGGGAGGTAATGGAATGATTATATATCTTGAGTGTGGTGTTGCTGGTAATACAACTATATATTTGTCAAACTTTAGATAATTACACACTAAAAACAGGTATTTGTCTGTATATAAGTTATAGCTTATTAAATTTAACTATAAGGGAGTTTCAGGCAGCAGCTGGACTACAAGATCATGGGCTGTATCCTGAGCTGTAACTGGAAGTCTTAAATTGAAAAGACAGGTTGAATACGGGAGAAGGAGCAAAAGATGACCTCATTTTGTATAGTGGATCCACAATACACTTCCTCATCATGTTTTATCCCTACATTATGAAATCTCAGACCTACAGAAGTGAGATGAAATCTGGACCTCATATAAAATTAGGCAAGATCTAGTCAAGGCTAATAAGGAACTATAAAAGGCTGAGCCTGCTGAAGGTTGTTATGAGAAAGTCTAGGTCAGGCAGCTCAGGGGAAGACCTCACTAAGACCCTAGTTCTGAGCAAGGGCCTGGGTGACCAAGCCTCTCTAGGTGGTGCTCTGAGCACTTTCCACAACATAAGGAACATGATTGCTTCAGTGAGTTTTGGAAAGGGATGGTTTAAGCAGGAACTCTCCTTATTGAAGTAATATTTCTACAGGTCAACAAAGCATGACCATTTCTAAATAGGAAAATGTCTTCCCATAATAAACTGTCTCCTGTATATACCTCTCAGTGAACTTGCTTCATTTCAGTCAGTTAAATCCTCCCAGTTTTCCCTGCCCCAGTAACTGAATAGAAGGTCTATTTTCTCTCTATTCCATGTATATAGAGAGTGCTTTGCAGGCTCAGAGTGGTATATTAGTGGGATTAGGCATTGGTGTCCCTATAATTCAAGTTCCCAGTTGCCTTCTCCATTACTGCAGGGCCTCAGGCAAAGCCTCTACCCTTGATTTCCCCCAAATGCAAAATAAGGAAAAGGGTCTTTATTTATTTATAGTGAGCTCTATTACTTGTATGAGAGATGTTCCAATGTAAGTATTATTACAAGGTCCAATTTACTGTCCAGAAAAAAAGCAATCCTGATAGAAATCTTTCATTTAATTAAAATTGATTTTAAAATTGCCTGATCAATAGTGAGTTAAAAATTCATCTTGGCTCAGTGGGAAGAGGGAAGCCTCTGAGCAGTCTTAAGTACAGTGGTTTTGGCTCTGGAGTTGGACTGGGCCTTACTTGCCCTACATAGCTGGCCAAAGCCTGATGGTTTACTCCATGATCCAGGAGGCCAATTGTTCTCTGAGAGAGAGAGAGAGAGAGAGAGAGAGAGAGAGAGAGGAAGGACATGAAAAAACACTCTGACTTCTCACGTTAAAAATGTAACTGGCCCTGCCATTTAAGCTTAAGTCATTTATTTTACTAAGAACCAATACAAATGTTTTCACATTCAGAGAGCTGAGGACACATTTCCGTGAAAGCTGCTCTCACCCAGCTACATGGAGGGCCTTTCCCACACATGCATTCATGCTGGGAAGAAAACTAGAGCGGTCTTCCATGCTCCTGAGTCTCCCACTCCAACAGGCCACCATTTGTTCAATGTTATCAGCTGAACCCCTGCATCTTTGGCTCCTTTCTATGCCTATCAGTCCTGTCCTGGGTGAAGTTAGCAACTCCTATTACCTAAAAAAATTAATTGTCATTTTTCTTGTTTTTTTTTTTTTGGCTTTGGTTGCCCATCTGTTTAGTCCATGCTCCATGCATGTACCTGAGAAGTCACCTTAAGCATAGGCATCTTGGGTTATTGTTGTTCACAAAATTTTGGTGGCCATATTTTAAAATAGAATTAAAACCAGATGCCTCAATGGGAGCTCCGGAACATCTCAAATCAGACTCCTTGCAAAGGTTGGAAGGAGGAGGAAGGTGACCTTTAAGATATGAAAGAAACTTGGTATCAAGAGGACACCAACTCTAAATGGCTAGCGTAGAAGACACTTGGGCAAACCCTAGGAAATCCAGCATGCTTGCAACATAGGGAAGTAATTTGGGGGAAAATGTTAGGAGATGAAAGTGGAATGTCAGTACTAGGTCACTTGTGGCTTTGTGGTCAGGATGGGGGCTTGAATTATACTGCAAGTGCGTTAGTTTCTTGAGGCTATCAGAACAAAGCACTGCATAAAATGCTTAAAACAAGTGAATTTACTGTCTCACAGTTCCAGAGGCTAGAGACCTGAAGTCAGAGCTTCGGCAGGGCCTTCTCCACTCCACCCTCCATAGGGAAGGTCTTTCCTTCTGCTCTAACAGTTTCTGGTGTTCCACTGCAACATTTATCTTGTTGCTAGGTAACCCCAAACCCTACATTTGCCTTTGCACACTATCTTCCCCGAGTGCCGGTCAGTATTCAATTTTCTCTCTTCTTTTCCTTCTTTTTTTTTTTTTAGATTTTATATTTATTTATTTAATTTTTTATCTATCTATTTTTGACTTTTTGAGACGGGGTCTCACTGTGCAGTTCAGGCTGGCCTTGAGCTCACTTTTGTAGCTCAGGTTGTTCTTGAACTACACCGATCCTCCTGCCTCAGCCTCCCAAGTGCTGGGATTACAGGCACTTTTTTTTTTTTTTTTTTTTTTAATTTTAAAGAGAAAAATTTGAAATTTTAAAACAAGATGATAAGATGATAACAATGGTTAAGACACTGGTATTGTTTTCTTTAACTCAGTTACTTGGAGTACAAGTTATCACTATGTATTTGTCCAGATAGTATTAGCTTTTCAGTTCTGGCTCTTTCAAATTTCTCTCTTCTTAAAGGATACTCATCCTTTGGACCTAGACCAACCCACTGACTTCATCTGAACTGATGAAACCTACAAGTAACCTATTTCCCCCAAAAATGATACCACATTCACAGATACGGAGAAAGTTAGGACTCAAGGTATATGTAGTTTCCTAAGTGATCTGAAAGGTTTTGGAAGTTTTTAGCGAGTTAGGCAGCATAGCTTATTTTATTTAAAATAATACTTTCTTTGCTTCATTTGGAGAAAAATGGAGTGAAGGAGGTATGTGGAAACTGGAGACTAATCTTGCTGGTGTGGGATGATAATGGTATCTGCACTGGTATAAGCGGATGCATGCAGACAATATGTGTTTTGACATAGAATAGGCAGGGTTAGTGATCCAGGTACTAAAGGCTATTTATATTCTATAGCATCCATAATGTTTTCCAAGCCATCCTTTTCTTTGCACTCCTGTATCCTCTGGTTTGCACCCTTCGTTGGCCTGTGCTTCAGTATTACACTGTTTTAAAATTATGCACAGAGCAGGAACATCATGAGTGGAGATACACACTTTGTAGGAAAGCTTTTGGCTAAACAAGGATGATTAGTGGGCTTACGTACAGGGTTATAGCAAGGAGAGGCTGAAGAGAATTTAGATTTCACAGAGATTGATTTCCTAGTTAAGGCCCATGGAATCATGTCTAAGTGTTGCTGAGAGTGTAGCTGAGAAAAGCTGGAGGCAAAATAACTAAAGAGGTTAAAGCTCCATAGAAATCAGGACGTAAGCCTAGAGATTGGGAGCTCAGAGGGCACAGTGCTATTCGGAGGGGCTTTCAGGCCCAGTTGTAGAACGAGTATGTGTGTCCTATATTGATATAGAAGCTAATTCATAAATTGAGATGTTGACATCTTAAAACATAATTGCTAATTTGAATGCATTCCTCTATTGAAATCTAATTTCCATTTTGATGGTGTTAGGAAGTAGAGCCTCTGCGAGGTTATCAGTCTCGAAGGTGCAGCCCTCCTGAATGGCAGTGCTGATCCTATGATAAAAAGCCCTCAGAACTCACTCATCCTTTCTACTATGTGAGTACAAAGTGAGAACAGTCCATCTATTAACCAGAAGGTGGACAGTCACTGAACACAGAATGCACTTGCATTTAATTTGGACTTCTGAACCCCTGGATCTGTGAGAAAAACATCTGTGTTATTTTCAAACTCCTTGATCTATGGTATTTATTTATAGTTGCCCAAATGGACTAAGACAGTCTACTTATAGTATCAGCTGCCTCGGAGACACATAAAACTTCAAAGATGCATTGGTGTCACTAGCGTTTGTGGCTTTGTAGACATCAGGAGAAGGTAAAAGTTTAATTGTTCCCAGAACTCATAGAATAGACAGAAGACAGAATTTGTGGTAAGACATTACCTTCACACTCAACCATGAATTCTTAATGTGGAATTTTTAGAGAAGAGTGGGAGGGTTTTTCTGTGGGATCATGGAATAACTGTGGATGGCCAGATGAGATTTGAGAGAGCTTAGTTAGTGAGTGTTTACCATTTTCCATATTTAACAGTAGACCCCTCTCTTATGTTAGAGGAATTTTTCACTGAATTATGAGACTTCAAAGAAAGACAGCTTGTCTCTGACCATAGAGCTACAAAGGGCAAATGCCCACTGTTTTTGCATCTTTTGAGGTTAAGCCATGGGTACATAGGCTCAACCATCACATATGCTGCCCCAGGATTTTGAATTGAGAGCTATTAAAACAGAGACAATTGAGAAACTGCTTTGGAGTGGGTAGATATTTGAATGTGTGGAACATGATAGAAAGTCTGTCAGTCTCAGGGTTGAGAGTTTGAGGACAGGACAAAATGGCACAGAAAAAAAAAAGATCTGAATGAAAGGGTAACTTAAATTCTGTGAAATCCTGAAGGAAACATCAGAATGTTATACTGAACCAACTATTTTGGGACACTGTTATAACATTCTTCAGCAATACTAATTGGTCCAACTAGCTAATTGAGTTGAAGCACTCCAGTGGGTTTTGGTAGGAGGGTTAAGGTAGAAGTACTGGCAGGTAAGGAACAGATAAAGTGCTCTTGATACGGTTCACCATAACATTTTGGACTTCCATAGAGCTGACAGAGTATGAGAGAATTTAGTGTGAGCTTAATGCTATGAGGATGAGAAATTGTACAAGGTCAGCATAGGAAATGAAAAAAGGTGACGTGGGGGAGTTATTTACAAAGGGGAAGAATAAGTTTTAAAAATACACTATCAAATTTGGAGCAGCTGTTCACATGACATTGGAGAAGAAAGATTTTATAATCTGTGTGATCAAATTTCTAATAAGCTCACTGAATTAGAACTTTTTTTCCCCCTGTGGGAGCCATCCAGTTGGGAGGGGGCATGGCCTCCTCTTTCTGCCATGGCTAGTGCTTGTCCCCTGATATCCCTGTACTCTGTAAAGGGAGAACCATCTTGCAAAACTATCACCTTCCCTGCTGTTTATAATGCTCTCACTCGACCAGGTATTGTGAACTTTGTTCACACCAACTTGCAGAAAAACAACTGACAGCCCTATACTGTCAGCAGATTAGCAGGTCATCAGGCCAGTGCTGAGTCTCAGGGGACTGGTAGAGCTGTGGCTCAAATTCCTAGAGTTCGTGGCAGTGGGATGTGCCATTTCAGCCAGGGTGTCTTTGGCAGTATGTGTTAGGGAGGCTGCAGGTTTCTACCAACCAAAACGTGCTGCCATTGGCACTGCAGTGTGAACCCAACCCAGAAGCAGTATGCCACCTGCTCGGCCTGGGTCACCTTGGCACTAGTCTTGTTCAATGGTCACTGGATTGAGGAAGTTTCTGAATTTCCTTTGGTGGTAGAAGATAAAGCTAAAGGAAGAAACTTAAGGCCTGCAATGATATCAAAAGTTCTGTGCGTCTCAGAGAATGAGTGCTGGCAAGGACAAGATGAGAAACCACTGTTGCAGCCAGCACAAGGGCCATCGCATCATCTATAATGCAGACAATGGCATCATCAAGGCCTTCAGAACTATCCCAGGCGTTACTCTGCTCAATGTAGGCAAACTGAATATTTTGAAACTTGTTCCTGTTGGGCATGTGGGGAGTTTCTGCATCTGGAGTGAAAGTGCTTTCTGGAAGTTAGATGAACTGTATGGCACTTGGCAGAAAGCTGCTACCCTCGGAGTCACTATAACTTGCCCGTGTACAAGATGATCAGTACAGATCTGAGCAGAATTTTGAAGGGTCCAGAGATTCAAAGAGCCCTCTAAGCACCACACAAGGAGATTCATGATAGAGTCCTGAAGGAGAATCCTCTGAAGAAGTTGAGAATCATGCTGAAGCTGAACCCATGTGCAAAGACCACATGCCAGAATACCATTCTTTTCCAGGCCAGGAATCACAAGATCCATATGACTAAAGCTGCTACACGGGCAGCCAAATTGGAAGAGAAGGAAGCTCCCATCAAGAGGCCTGTGGAAGAGAAGAAAGGAGAGAAAGCTGCTGGTCACAAGAAGCCTGTGAAGAAGGCTTTGGGGAAAAAACCTGCAGCTCTCAAGAAACCTGCTGGAGAGAAGCATACTGCATAAACTCTCAAAATCTCGATCTCATACAAGTGTCATAAATTTAGACAGTTATTTTGAATAAAGACCTGGTCAAAGAGGCAGTAAAAAAAATTAGAACGAGCCTGAATTTAGAAAATCAGAGAAGCTATATTTCTCACATGGCTAGAACTTTGTAGAACATTCATGTTCATTATTTTAATAAATAAATTCACACATATATGTCATGGTTTGGGGCTTTTGTAAGGCAAACAGCATAGTACAGGACACATTTTATGATTTTAGTTTATAAGAAATAACCCAAGAACCATATACAAGTGCAGGAAATCTGTCTGTATACTAAGTACTAAGGACACCAGCTCACAGCCTGGATCCCAATATCTGGCATGAGTATGGTTGGAATGGGCTAAGGGATCTGAACTGAAGATAGAAAACAGTGCTCAAGGTAAACACCAGAGCTCCCCGAGAAGTTCTGCAGCCATCCTCAGCAACAGTGAGGTTTCGAGCTCCTCTGGTGATGACAAATGACAGAAGGCTTCTTCAAGAAGCTGAGCAGTGCACCATCTTTCCCTCTGGAGCCAGAAAGTGATGCTCAAGATGTGGACTGAAGCTTCTCTAAAGGTTATTGGGACAGTCAACATGACAAGGTCCTCCAGCAGAATAGTGCAAGACAACTAGCAGCTTTCGACAGCTCCAACAGCTTCTCCAAACGCCTCCCTACCAGTGTTTTAGCAGCTTCTCCTATTCCACCTTTCATGATGTTGACAACAATCCTCAGGTGGACCTTCCACATGCAGCACCATGCTAGTTCAACTCAGCTGGGTGCAAGAAGTTCACTTCCAGTTGGCTACCCATCACAATATACAAAAGTCTTAACATAATTTTTGATGGACTCAAGCCCTTCCTAATGTCTAACAACTTTCAGTGCTTAGTATATGTGGGTGGATGTGTCTGCAGAGTCGTGTGCCCTTTAATATATGGGAACAAGCCTTAAAGATGTAAGGCTTGTCCTGAATCTCTTTAGATAAAGAGACTAGAAGTTATAAGTTACATTATAAGTAGTGTCTCCAGAAACTCAGAAATCAGAACATGCCAACAATGGCTGTGCTAGGAGGCTGATGTTTTGGTTAAACAATTGACTTGCTCTTGACTTGGTATTCCTAGGTTTGAAACAAGGTGGTGGGAGCCTAATGATTCTGAGATCAAATTGTCCTTCTGGCTAAAAGCTCGGCGTGGGCAAATGGAGAACTCACTGTCAGCCACTGAATCGGACTGCCCTCTGTGAAGTTGCCTAACCACGGGAAGTGCAACATACTGAAATATGTGTTGGTTAAGCAGGTGAACAGGGAGGATTGTCACTGTGCACTGGGATAGTCAAGAGCCTAGCATCTGGGTGGGAAGAACTCAGTCATGGAATCTGCGTATTTCAGTGCAACTTCTTGTTCAGTGAGCACCGATTGTGTTACATTGGGCACTGAGCTTTCTGAGCCTCTCTATTTAGGGTAGGAGCATTAAGGCAGTGTCTGCATTTATCCAGATGGCAGTTCTGTCTGTATGAATTTTCACTTGTTTGTTGAGCAGGTCATTGGCCAGCTATAAGGAATGTTTACTGTATTGAGCCACTAGGGAACAAAGAGCTTACACAATGACGAGTGTCATGAGTGCTGCAGAGAATCAGAGTGTATTAGAAGCATACGGAAGGGAGAAAAGCAAATGAAATTTTTTTAAAAATGGTAAAATTAATTGTTGTATAAAATCTACTGTTATATCTAATGCTAGCTAGCTTGTAGAAACGTGTGCATAACCATTAATTACAGAATTATTCATTATAGCAGAAAATTGGAAATAACTTAAGTGCTCAACCATAGGGGACTAGTTAAATAAATTATGTGAAATTGTTATGGTATATAATAGAGTTGCTTAAAACAATGCTTATCATGGTTATGATATTAGAGGGGAAACAGGCAGTAAACCTAGAATATAGAACATGAGACTATTTCTATAGTATGTGAGAATGTATATGCATATATATATATATATATATATACACATACATATATATGTATATATATATATTCAAATTTCTAATATATATTAGAGAAAAAGTCTGTCATTTCTCACAGGTGATAGAAATTAGAGATAATTTTTTTTCTAATTCTTTAGTAAATGAAAGGGGGAAAATAAGTAAAACTACTTGAGACATTCATGTATTTTTTAGATTATTGTTGTAATGTCATGAAAATTTTCTTAACATTAAAGAATACACAGGGAATCATAAAGCATGATCAATATTTACCTAGAAGGACCTGATAGACTTGCATAAACAACAAAAAGATATTCAGCAAGAGAAAATACAACAGTGCTAAAAGATCATCATTCATTGAGTGACTTACCTTAGATACACCCTTGATCCACTCCACATTCTGTTGCAAGTACGCGACATAACATCATAATCCAGTATGATGGAGACAAATAGTATTACCCTGACTTTAAAGATAAGATCACTGAGATTAAGAGTTAAGCAACTAACCCAGGGCCACACAACTACTACACGGTATAGCAAGATCTGACACATGTTTGTTTTGTGTCAGAGCTTTTGCTCTTCATCATTATAGTTTAGTGCCTTTGAATAGCTTTCTAGAAAAGAAAAAAATAAGTGAAAGTTGGTCTTATAGGGTCGTAGGATTTATAGAGAGCAACAGTGACTAGAAGAGAAGATATGACAAGTATGAAAGCAAGTAACTTTTGAGCACTTGCTGGGTATTTTCCTAGGAAGGATGCAAAGAGAGATGGATGGTTTCATGCTGTCCACTGGACATATTCATTCAATAAGCATTTGTCGAATTCCTTCCACATGCTACACGCTTTGTTCAGGATTCATGGACTCTGCTGTCATGGATATTGACACCAGACATTAAGCCAAGAAATCTATAAGGGAAAGGAAATTTCCAGTTAGGAAAGTGAAATATCAATAAAAGTGTCAATAGCATATGCGCTTCTGTAAAGTGAGGAACAGCAGAAAGACTGGGAACTGGCTCTGGAGTCTGTGTTGGAGGCTGAAGTTCAACTTGGCTAAGGACGTTTGTGTTCCATTTATAGGAAGCTTCCAGCACAGAGTAAAATATAGTGAATATAAACTTGAACTTGAAACTTATTCTGCCAGCCAGTTTGCTTTGCTTCCTTTCAGTCTCTAGTTCCTATTTTGTTTATTTTTCTTTGGATACAGGGTCTCACTTTGCAGTCCAGGTTGGCCTTGAACTAACTATGTAGGCCATACTGGCCTCAAAAAATGCAGTGATCCTTCTGGCTCGGTCTCCCAAGTGCCAGCATTATGGGAGTGAACCGCAATGCCTGGCTACCTCTTAGTTTTTGAGAAGAAATTTACAGTATACATATTGGGAGGTGCCGGGCGTGGTGGCGCACGCCTGTAATCCCAGCACTCGGGAGGCTGAGGCAGGAGGATCAGTGTGAGTTCGAGAGCAGCCTGGGCTACAAAAGTGAGCTCAAGGCCAACCTGAACTGCATAGTAAGACCCTGTCTCAAAAAGACAAAAAAAAAAAAAAAAAAAAAAGCATATTGGGAGGTAATTGCAAGAGTTAAAGGAGATGCGGCACATAAACAGTGTAGCACAATGACTGAAATGGGTAAAGTTTTCAAGAATGTTGGCTGTAATGGTCATGGGGTTGGGGAGCAAAAAGAAAAATGAGTGGGTGGAAGGACTGAAGGTATAAAAATTTGTCTTTGCTCGTATAACTTTGTACTCTTTCCGGTCAGTCTTCAGTTTATGTTGGAATAGTGAGTGATGGATCCATTGCCTCACTAATAATGGGTATCCACTAAAGACTTGTGCTGATTATTAATGTTCTTCTCTTCCTTCTCCTGTTACAAGCATGTTTGCAAACCCTTAGCTTCCATATAAGTGGTCCTTCGCTGGGTCATTTGCATATCAACAGTGATTGGCAGGTTGGCTGTACTGATCTTTGTCAATTTTCTGTTACTTCACCCCTTTCCTGTGGAGCCCTTCTCTAATAATACATATTATCCCTGTTGTCTTAACCCTAGGGATGGTAGCAACTTCCTATAGTGAAGCCAAGCCTTAGCACTCCTCCCTACCCCCTGATACTTTAAACCCCTATTTAAAAGGCCTTTCATTACAACCCCTTTATTTTTATCAGCAGTGGTTAAAAATCTTCCTTTCGCCAGGATGCTGAGTAATATTAATCCCCGAACCTGTTAGATTTTGGTGGTTCTAAGGATGCCCCTGTCTCCTCAGCATACTGTTCGAGGTAAATGGTTTAACTGATGGTGGTCAGTTGGAAAGAATTTGATATTCATCACTTTCTTGCATTCAACATGGTAAACTGAGTTCTGATTTAGAGCCCTGATTCATCTCCCTTCCTGTTGAAATGTGGCTCAAATGAATTTGTGTGCAATTTGAAGGATACCCTAGGCTCTTGGAGATAGGGAAGTGTGTTAGTGGTTATGGTTATATATGGTTCTCACAGAAAAAAAGATGAAAGTGGAGGCTTCTATTCTTCCTAAAATCTCAAATCATAAGACCTATACAGTCTTGGACATTTGCCTTGTTATGAAGCTGGCTCAGCTCCTACTCTTGACCTAGGAAGAGCAGACTGTTGGCAACGTAGGGGAGAAATCTTCCTTCAACCACCAGGAAACTCCAAGTTGTGTCTGTTCAAGCCCTTCCGGGACAAGCTCTTGCACATCACCCCTGAAAGAGCTGCATGAGTGGGAAGGATTGTTATGTGGTTTCGTGTTCCTTTGTGTGTGATATGACCCATCTGGATGAGTACTAAAATGGATGTGGATATAGGTAGTCTACTGGTCCAATTACTGAGTGTGGGGCTACATCATAAATATCTTGACATTGTGCTCTGGTGTGGAGATGCTATAGTCACAGCCATGCTAGAAGATGCCTTCTAAGACCCAGTTGCTATATGAAATCATAATACAATATGGGATATCTTTTTTTTTATCATCTGGTATATTGTAATCTTCTCATTTTACAGACTCTATCTTTCTGGTCATAGCCATGGTCTTATGAAGTTCATTCTCCAGGAATACAGATGAATTCTTGTAAAGGCTTTTGATCCAAGCCAGGCAATTTAAGGTCATTACCCATAACCAGCGTTGGAAAAGAGATGATGCCTTATTCCTATTCAGTCATGGAAAAAGTCACTTGCAATGGAGGAGAATGGAAATGCCACAGAGGGAAGCAGACTTGGAGAGTGGGGAGGGTGACGGTACAGTGGCCACACTGGTTAAGCATTTTGATGCAACTGTGCCCAAATTTCTAGAAATTATTTTCCTCTTTCTGTTTCAGACACCTAGCTTAACTTTTCCTCTGCGAAGCTAGTTTGAGTTATAATTTTAAGAGTGTTCTTACAAAAGCTTCAGGGCTGGTGAAACACAGGTATACTTCAGTAACCATGGTAGTCCAATCTTCACCTACTTCACATCAGAGTAAAGTCTCTAGGTTATATGATTGATCATGAAGGGTTTCCCCTGAGGAGGGTTTGATCGTCCTACAAACCTGTCACTGGAAATGAAAACTCACATGTGACCACACATTTGCAAAAGTTGCTGAAATCAAGGGGATGCTCTTTATCTCTGTCTGACTTGCGCAGGTTGGTCAACAGGGGCTTGAACTCTGAGTCTTGTGTGCTTTTTAGAGGAAATAAGATCCTAGTTTGACTTGCATAAAGACAAGGCCAACATGGCAGGTATTAAAAAAAAAACTGTCAATAAAGTTTGATTCTAACTAGGTAAAGAAATAACTCAAAACATTTTCAATAATAAAAAGACTAGAAATAAAAAAGGAAAAGTTATTACCTGTGGTGGTTGTGACTGAGAAATTTTTTCATCTCATTATAATTATTTGTGTATTTAAATTTTTTTCTTTTTTTAAACAGTGAAATGTCCTTATTAGATGCTAAATGTTTTTCAGAAATTGCAGTCCCAAATCATTGCATCCGTTTTAGTTTGAGTTGCTATAATTGATCACCACATTCAGGTGGCTTGTAATCAAGAAAAATATATTCTGCATGTCTGGAGTCCACACGTCAAAGCAGTGTAGCAGCACATGAAGGTTCTTTGTTTTTTTTTGTTTTGTTTTGTTTTGTTTTGTTTTTGTCTTTTTGACACAGGGTCTCGCTATGCAGTTCAGGCTGGCCTTGAGCTCACTTTTGTAGCCCAGGCTGGTCTCGAACTCCAACCAATCCTCCTGCCTCAGCCTCCCGAGTGCTGGGATTACAGGCGTGCGCCACCATGCCCGGCACATGCAGGCTCTGACACAGACCATCTGGATGGATGCAGACTGACTTTTGCTGTGCTCTCAAATGAAAGGAGCAAGCATGTTTTCCTGGGCCTCTCATAAGAGCACTGATGGTGGTGGCCCATGGCCTAATCACTTGCCAAAGCCCTGCATCCAATGCTCATGCCAAATTCTAAATTTTTAAAGATGAATCTGTATCATATTTATGATATGTAAAAAATGTATGCATAAAGCAAACTTTATTCATATCTTAATTCACACATGATATCTGTTCATCTTATTAGGCGCAGTGTAATATTTCAATACATGTGTGTGGTAATACTTAGATCAGTATAATAGATATATCCATCACTTTAAATTATTGTTCATTTTTAGCTTTGAGAAGATTCAAAATCTCTGTAATAGTTATTTTGAAATTTGTAGTTAGTTTTTTTTGAAATTTATAGTTAGTTGTTAAGTATATTCACTTTTTTTGTGTGTGGCCAGGTCAGCCTGCCCTGGGGGTGGGGCTGGTGAGGAATGCGGTACTGGGGATTGAACCACAGTCCCAGGGCTTGCCTAAGTTTGTCTAATCTTATCTAAGCAGTTGCTTTAAACTGCCGAGCTATCTTGCAAGCCCTAACTGTTCTCATTTTATGGTGTTGCAGAACGTTAAAAGTTATTTCTCTTGTCCAGCTGCAACCATTTTCCATTAACCTTCTCATATCTATCTTTTCTCTTCTCTCACTTTCCAGCCTCCACTAACTACTATTTTACTCTATACTTGTTATGGTTTGTGTGTAGACATCCCCACAAAGTCTCATGCAATCATGGGCCAGCCTTCTAGAGTTTATGATTAACTCTTGGTCCAATGCTGGGATTATAGATGTGAGTACTACACCTGCCCCTGGAAAGATAACCTCAATGCAATATAAGGAAGAGAGAGAGGTTTGTTCTTAGCTGTTCCTTCTACCTTTAGTTCTTACTATTTTTCTGCCTTTTACTGCCATGAACTACTGTCCTCTGCCATGTTGCTCTCTGCCTTGGAACCACCTAATTGTGGACTGAAATCTCCACAAACTGTGAGTTAAATAAATCTTTCCTTCCTTAATTTTTGGAGTTGGTTATTTTTCCAGAAAGAATAGAAAAGTAACTGAGACAGATTTTGGTACCAGAAGTGGGGCATTGCTGTGACTACCCCTGATCATGTAGTTCAAGAAATTTTGGGAATGGTTTATGGGAAGAAATAGGAAAGGTTTGAAGACATTCTCTGGAAGATAATTGCAGGAATGTCTTTGGTTATTTTGTATGGGAGATTCTGGTCAGAGCTCAAAAGACTAGAGGGCTGACAGAAATCTTGTTGGTAAAGACTAGGCTCAGGACGTTTCTGTTGGGAAGAAGGACTACACTGGTTTATGAACTCCAGATGTGTTTTAAGAGTTGGCAGGAAGTTTGTTGGCAGTTTGCTCATGTCCAGAAATGTTATCTGACACTGAATTAAAGCTAGTGGACTGATTAATCTGGCAAAAGTAACTTCAAGGCAGTTGAGTGTTGAGTCGGTGGCATAACTATTGGGTGATTTTAGCTAGACTGATGTTGAAGATCAAGAGCAGAGTCTAGCAGGATTATTTAAGATGTTATTGTGAGTTTGGCCAGAAAGGAAGTTCCAACAAAGCCATTGATTGCAAAGATAAAACTGTGAAGATCTCTATTGCCAAGAAGGAAAGGATAATTAAAAAATGGCCTAAGGAGCCGGGCGTGGTGGCTCACGCCTGTAATCACAGCACTCGGGAGGCTGAGGCAGGAGGATTGGTGCGAGTTCGAGACCAGCCTGGGCTACAAAAGTGAGCTCAAGGCCAGCCTAAACTGCATAGCGAGACCCTGTCTCAAAAAGACAAAAAAAAAAAAAAAAATTGCCTAAGGGAATCACAAGAAGCAGCAAGTCTCCATCATTTAAGCCTCAAATCTCCAAAGATGAAAGACTTTGCTTTGACGAGAAAGCCATGAAGTGCAATGTTCCAGAATGATGTTGGTGACTGCACCAAGTTTCACAGTGGCAGTACTGTATTGACTTTATTCGCCAGAATCAGGTTCAGAGTACTCAGCAATCCAGGCACTTGAGCTCTACAGCCAAAAGGGAAGAAAACCTGGCAGTGGACCTTGGCATTGTTCATGTGTCATGGGCTTTAGATCAGTGCAGAATGAAAAAGTTCTGAGGTTTTGAAGGCTTCCACCAAGACTTAAGAAGACCTGGTAGGCCAGACAGTGTGCCACTGAGGGGGCAGTGTGTATATCTTTGATTATGAAATGAAAGATGCATTGGAGACCCCAGAAGTTTTGAGAAGCCAAGAATGTGGATCATCTAAGGAAAGTTGCAATTAGGGAGCAAAATGGGCTTAAGAGAGCAGCCATGGGAGGAACAAACACCAGAAGTGCCCATAGGGGCAGAGCCACATCAGGCCTTTTTAGCTAACAATCTACCACAGATTATTTTAAATGTTCCAGATGGAATTAAAGGATATAATTTGCACTGATAGATTTTTGGACTTGCTTTGTTCCCAATGCTTTGTATCCCCTTGTTTGTATCTTTTGGAATGGCAGTGCTTTCTATGTACCATTGGGTGTTGAAAATGTTTAATTTGTCATTTGTACAGGTGCTCACAGCTGAGTTTGACTTAGATCTTGGAGAAGACTTGGGACTTAGACTTTTCAGCAATTCTGATACTGTTAGGAGTTTGGCAACTGTTTGGATTAAAATTCCTTTTTGCATAAAAGGATGAGAATGAGTCTTTCAGGGACCAATGACAGAATGCTATGGTTTGTGTCTAGATGACCCCACAAATCCTCATTCAACATAGGGCAGGTTTGTAGAGTTTGTGATTAATTCATGATCTGATACTGGGAATATGATGTAAATGCTACACCCACCATGGGGTGCATAACCTGAGTTCAATATAAAGAAAGGAGAGAGGATTGCTCTCTGCCACTGTTTCTCCCTTTTTGCTTTTGCTGTGTCCTGTCACCATGAACTTCTGTGCCACTTTACCTTGGAGCCAGTTGATTACTCACTGAATCCTCCACAATCTATGAGCTAAGTAGACCTTTCCAAACTTAATTTTGGGTTTTGGGTATTTCGTCCCAACAAGGAGAAAAAAGTGATTGAAATATTACTTCTGTATAATTAATAATTTTAATTCTTATATATCAAGGAGATCAGGTATTTGACTGTCATATTTTCTTAGCATAGGGTTTTCAGCCTACTGCATGTTGCTGTAAATGACAGAATTTTCTTTTTTTATTTTTAAAAGACTGAATAGTATTCCAAGAGTATGTATCACATTTTCCTTTTATGCTCATCCATTTGGTAGACTTTTATTGCATCTTGGCTATTGAATAGGCTTGCAATAGTCGTGGAAACGCTGATGTTTCTTCAGTATACTGATTTCCTTTTCCTTTGAACATGTACCCAGGGTTGGGATAGCTGCCTTATGTGATGTTTCGGTCAGCTTTTTGTTGGTGGGAGAAATGACTCAATCCCCAAAATTTAGGGAATACTCTATTGTAGCTAATGGCTCCTGAGATTTAGTCCATGGTCAGCTGGATCTGGGGCAAGAACATCATGACCAAAGTGCCTGTGGAATAAAGCTTTTTCCTCCATGGTGGCCAGGAAACAGCACTGTAGAAGAGCACGTGATGTGGACAGCTGGATTCCACGCAGCACATGCAGTGTAAACACCAGTGGATGAATCCATTCATTAGCATAGGGCTCCTGTGACAGACCCAGTCACCTGTCCAAGAGTCACTTAATCTGGTCATGTTCGGTAAGATTGATGAAAAGAAATTGTTCCAAGAGAAGGAGCAGCTGGGATAAGGGAAAGGAGAAAATAAAGAAATAAGCAAAGCAAGCAAGCAAGCAAGCAAGTTAGCTAGATGATAGACAGACAGACAGACAGACAGACAGACAGACAGACAGACAGATAGATAGATAGAACAATTGTATTTTGTTGCTTTGTGTTGGTCTACTGGAAGGAGCAGTTAATGCTCACTATTTTTCTCCTTTCTAATGTTTTTATTATTTTTGACCAGTCTTCCAGGCTTATATCATATAATTTGAAAAGTTAATTTGAAGACAATAATAAGACCATTGTTGAATCCCTATAATTTTGTTTAGAGAAATTCTGTATTGTTTCTAATTTTTTTGTCTCTATATTTTGTATTTTCTTTAAAAACTCAAAAATTAAAAAAAATACTTAGTAATTGAAATAAGTCATTGTTCTGTTACTCTCTAGAGAAAACTGGAAGAGCACTGTGGAGGAAGCAGATACAGAGAAACAGAGGGAACTGCTTCCTGTTTGCTTTCAGAGATCGATTGCCGAGTCTGTTGCAGCTACTTTGAGGTTCTGTTCACCTCTCCCTGGTGGAGGGACTTCAGGGGCTGACAAAGTTAATCAACGCTTGTGCAAAATGATTTTGCAGTGTGGCTTTCACCCCTGCCGGCGTGTAGCTGTTTCATCTCTTTCCCATCTTCCCTGCAGAAGCTAGGCTGTTGGTTGGAGCTCGTGTCTGCCCTGATGCCCTCTCAGACTTCTCTCATGGGGAAGGAGGAAGCGGTTGTCGTGAAGGACAGCAGGAGCCCTTTGCAGCCAACGTGTTGTCAGAGGAGGGCAAAACAACTGAGAAGACTCACCCTGGATAACACATTCCTATCAGCCCGCTGTTATCCTGCAGAGAGCCCTGGGACAGCAGTTTTGACTCCTAGACTCCTTCGAAACTGGGACAGACTCAAACCTCAGCCCAATCCTTTCCTCCCCCATCCCCACCACATAATTCCTCATAGTGGGAAAGCAGGTTGTGTTTATTTAGATAAAGATACATTACTATAATAGAGTTACTAATTACGTCCAACAACATTTCCCCTAAACACAACATTCCATAGTTGGGGCTGGAAACCATTAGGGCGAAGAGGAGGAGGAGAGTGGAAGAGAAGGGAGGTGTGTTTTTCTTTCCCACTGATTTATTGTGGCGTGATAATTTTGGCCGGCTCACAAGTTGCTTCTTCCTGTGGATAACTGGATTCTGCTTTGCCAGCTTTAATGTGAAGCAACGATTGCTCTAACCCATCTCAGCCTCCACATTAATGTTTATTAAAAGTCAGCTGCAGCGCTTCCAGATGCCTCCAGCACCTCCAGCTCTACCCCAGGGCCAACTCTCGTTTGCTCTGAAGGGGGTGGGTACTCCTACCTTTGAGTTGCTTCCATGAGGCATGCGCCAAATGGGAGTCAGGAGCAGAGCGCAAGGCTCCCTAATGAAGTCTGCAGACAGTGCTGACTTGGAAGTTGTTGGGATCGCCAGTGTCACATAAGGACGCAATACCAAGAGGCTTCTCTTTGAAATTCTTTGTGGGGAATATAAGGAGAAACTGATTACTATGTACTTAACACAAGAAGCACTGTAAATAATGGAAAGCTTTTCCCTCTGTCCCCTCCTTGTGTCTTCCCTTCACTTTTTCCACAGGGAAATTTGCCTGTGTCACCATTTTTTTTTTTCACTCCATTTAGGGTTCTACTGAGGCAAACCTTTAAAGAAGGGTGAGTGTGAAAATTGATGTGGCAGGGGTTCCAGGAAGCACCTCTAGGAGAGTAGAAAGATTAGAAGGGAGGAGGAGGAGTTTGGAACAGATGAATGGTTGACGGCTGTGGGCAGGTGAGGGTCATCCCAGATACTAACAATCTGTGAGAGGATGCGCACTGCATAGCTTAGAGCACCAGGGTCAAGAGCCTGCGATTCCCTCATGATAGCTGCGGATTTTTGGTCCATCAAAGACTGCTCTTAGAATATCAGTTTTTTGTTACTTCTTGTCTGTCATGCAGATAAGAATACCTCTGGAGTGGGAAAGATACAGGACATTTACATTTTCCTCTTCTTCCTACCATTCACAATGAAAAATACCGAAAGTTATGTGTTTGACAGGTATTGTAAATGGAGGAGAGAAGGTAAAGGATAGGGGACCTCAAAACTTGGGGAGCGGCATGGTAGAAGTTTCCTCTGAGCTTCTATTCTACCTCTTATCTCATAAAAAGACACTGAAGAAGTGAGATACAGACAAATTCAACTGATAGAGGCGTCTAAAAAGCACCAACACCAAAAGCATGGTTACGTTCGGAAATATCTGACAAAGATTTTGGAAGGATATATAATTAAAATAGTTCAACAAGCAAAGATAAACATGCTTAACACGAATGAAAAAATCAAAAGCCTCCGAAAAAGAAAGCACAGGGGAGAAACCGGAGATTTAAAGATCTCTATGGAATTTTAGAACTGTGAAGTTGAAGGCCAATGTAAAAAGCCCTCTGTATGGATTCAACCCTAGAATTAAAGTGACAAAGGTAAAGCAAATCAGTTAACTTGAGAAAAGAACAACAGTAAAGTCCCAATCTGCATAACAGAGGCATAATAGAATAAAAAGGTGAACAAGCCTCAGAGATTTGTGGGACTGTAACAAAAAGTCTAATTTTAAAGAAATAATGGCTGACAAGTTCTTAAATTTGCTAAGAGCTGTAAACAGATTCAAAAACTAGAGGAGTCTATGGTTATATACCACAAAACTAAATTTCTGAGAATCCACATGAATGAAAACAACTTGAAAGCAGCCATAGAAAATAGCCCCTTGCCTTGAAAGGAAAACAAGGGGGAATTCAACATGGCTGAAGAGAGGAGGAGCCTTGTTACAGGTACTCAGAAAAAAGTTAACTAAAGACACAGGGAATTGGAGGAACGGGAGGAGCATACATCCTGATGTCAGAATCATTCTGAAGAGAAAGACTTCTGGTGCAGCAGCAAACTCCACCCCCACCCCAGTATCTACCCAGGTGTAGCTCCTATTCCTGATCCAGGTGTTCCTCTCCCTTAGAAATGACTTGTCACTAGGAAGCATAGCTGAACACTATGATGCAAACTGTGTAAGCCAGTTCCCCATTAACAAGCTACTCTGCCTCTGTACTTTCTGCTTGCTTATCCAATATAAGCCCTAACCCTCCAGAGATCGGAGCCTGATGTTCTGAAAATGATCCCAGCCAGTGTCCATTGATGTGAATAAATCTACTTTCAAATCCTGAGCATCTTTTCAATGTTTCTGCTTGCTATCACATCAGATCAGAAACAAACAAACAAACAAACATGAACACAGGACTTAATAACCTGACAATCCAGGCCACAGGGATTGCAGTGGGTCTTCTGCCTCTGGATGGAGCAGGACTACCCCACTGGGAAGTTGAAAATAACAACAACAACAAATGTACTGTGTCTAACTCAAGCCATATAGGATAGACTTAGGCTACGAGGCCCCTGTCTCTTTTGCCTTCTTCCATACAGTGGACACTGCAGCCTGGCAGCAAATTTCATTAGCACACAGGGGTGAGTGACCAGGGAACTATTCTCTCCCTGACAGGCCACCAGGTTATTTGTTTGTTTGTTTGTTTGTTTATTATTGTTGTGCACAAGAGCAGCTCCCTGGAACCTCCAGGGATAAGTGTTAGGGACTGAAGCACCAGTGGAAGTCAAGGTAGTGAATGCATACCACACTACCCTTGCTTTGTGACCAGTGGTTTGACAAGGGACGCCTGCTATGTGGGCTTTGAGTAGCCTTGCTCTGCAGCACTGCAGTGAGGGGGAGGCTGGTGCTCCTCCAGTGGGAGAGGACATTGAAGTGGAACCAAGCAGCCTTGTGCTGTCTCCACGGTAGTACAGGAGCAGAGAGTCAGCCCACAGCACCTTACTCCACCTCACCCCGCCCCTCCCTGCTATAAGTGGCTCAAGAGGACAGTGGCACGCTGGGGAAGTGGAAGAGAAGAACCCATGCATGGAATGGGAAGAGCTGAGTGTCATGGAACCGGGAGCAGCCTCAGTTGTCTCTGTCTGACAGTGCCAAGGCAACTGGGAGAGAAGAACAGAGCCACACAGGGTATGGAGAGGGTGGACCACTGAGGTACATAGAGAGCATTACAGAGTGAAGAGTATGGGTCAAGTTTGCATCCGGCACTAATCCTATGGTAGGCTTGTTAGGGTTACCCAGCACAACTGTGAGCTCTGACCCTGACTCTACCACAGTGCTGTAGACACCAAAGGAGCTCAGGACCTTGCACGTGCCAGGCAAGCACTCGTGCCACTGAGCTACATACATAGCTCAATTTTTTTTTTTAATATTTTCAAGTGAACGGACATATCTCTAGTCTTTCTGGTTCACTTTGTTAGTCTTTTGCTTCTTCATTCTTTCTGTCCTGTTTCCCAAATTTTAGGTGATCGTCCTTAGCTGTGCAGCCTTGCTTCTACTATGTTTCTCTTAATTTATCTCTCTGCTCTACCCCCCTACATCTCTTAACTCCCCCAAGGTAAAATCACTCAATTAAGAGGAAACCCACTGCATACAAGTTCCTGATTTATGACTGATTTTGTCATATAACTGTAGATCTTGTTCCTATGATCAAAGGTACCAAATTAATAGCTATTGCAGCTTGTCAGCTTTTAGGATGTGCTTGTTGTTACTCATATTGTAAATCGTGCCACTTTATCTGGATGTCCTACATGTTATAATTAGTGATTCCCCCTTCTATGGAAGCACTGAGAGTGTATGAGGACATAATCACCACCAGTCCAGTATCCAGGCTATAGAGAGGCTACAGAGAAGATCAGACGAGGTGATGAACAAATAGATAACAACTACTCATCCCTAATAAATTGGGAAGGTAGGACCTTGGAATAGACACAAAGACCAAGAAGCAGCTACACATACAAGCTATGTCTGAAAAATAAAAAGCTCCCTACAGAAGCCTCAGTACTACTGATAAAGTTATCTGCTCTAGGCAATTTACAAAAAGCAACACAGAAAACACATTAAAACTAACAACAACAAAAAAAAGAAAATAACAAGATGTAGATGCAAAATGCAAACCAAGACTTCTAGTCCACTCAGGACATGTCCAGGGGACAATGAGATGTAATAAACCAGAAGCATCTACCTGGGCTTGCTGAAATGGTAGCAACAAGAGGTAAAGGAGCACATGATTGAGGATATGGAGAAGGTGAGAAATAATCTCTCAGGTAAAAGAAGAGAGGATAATCAAAATGAAGGACCTGCCTAGTGCACCTAGGGTTTCACAGATTGAAAAAAAAAAAAAAAAAAAAAAAAAAAAAAGAGGAGCTTAGAAAGTTACAGGAATCACGAATGCCCAACCTAGGCCAAGAATGGAATCCATGGACGAGGTATCTAAGAGATCAAAAAATTCCACTGAAAGTACAAAAAAGCATTCCATTTTTCAAATGACCAATGAGTTTGAACATTTTTTCATACATTTGCCATTTATATCTCCTCATCTGAGAAGTATATATTCATCTCAGACGCTCATTTTCACATTGAATCTTTGAATCTTGGTGGATATATTTTTAAAAGATTATATGTCCTGGATGGAAGTCTTTTTTTCTGAAGGGCAGTCAGCTAAAATATTTTCCCAAGTCATGAGTTTTCTTTTCACTCTGTTGATGATTTCTTTTGATGTTGTTGCCAATTGAATGAATGCAGACTTCTCAGATGAAGAAGTAGAAGTTGTAACGAAATATATGAAAAAAGGTTACACATTTACTAGTCATTTGAGAGATGCAAATTCAAACAATGCAGAGGTTCCACCTCACCTCAGAAAAAAAGGCTATAATCAAGAAATAAATTGAAGCCGGGCGTGGTGGCTCACGCCTGTAATCCCAGCACTTGGGAGGCTGAGGCAGGAGGATCGGTGCGAGTTTGAGACCAGCCTGGGCTACAAAAGTGAGCTCAAGGCCATCCTCAACTGCATAGTGAGACCCTGTCTCAAAAAGACCAAAAAAAAAAAAAAAAAAAAAAAAAAAAAAAAAAAAAAAAAAAAAAAAAAAAAAAAAAAAAAAAAAAGAAATAAATTGATAGTAAATTTTGGCAACACAAGCAAGAAAAAGGAGTCCTTCTTTTCTAGTGGTGAAAATGTAGACTGCTGCAACCACTGTGGAAGAAGGTGTGGAGATGCCTAAAAAAAAAAAAAAAAAAAACTAGAGGTGCCATTTAACTCTTTTTGTCTCCTTCCTCTTCAATATCATGCCACAGTGATGTATACACACCAGTGTTTACAGCAGCATGATTTGTAGCAGATAAATCTTAGAAACAGTCCAGATGCCCACTGACCAATGAATGAATAAAGAAGATGTGGGTTCTTTTTAATATGGTGGAGTGCTAGTGAGCCATGAATACACATACACTTGAGACAGTTACAGGTAAATGAGTAGGCCTTGAAATCATATTTTTAATTGAAATAAATTGAACACACATGTGTAAAAACATTGTTTCTCCAGTGTGAGAAACACAAAGTAGAAGGACCGGAATGTATCCTAGATATTAAGGAATGGGAAGCAAATGTTCAGTTGGGAAGGCAAACTAGGTCAGGGGAAGGGAAAAGAAATGAAGAGAAATGAATAAAAAAGAAAAGAATGAAAAATGTAGACCACGTCTTTTGTAAATAAAATGGAGAAGATGAACTGAAGGGTGTCTCAGTTACTTTTACTCATTGCTGGAACAAATACCTGGCACCCACAATGAAGGGAGGAAAAGTTTATTTGGCTCACAATTACTGGAGGTTTCAGTCCACACTCAGCTGGATCCAAGGCAGAGAGGCACATGGCCGAGAGCGGCAGCTCATGGAGGCGACAAAGGCAACGGAACAACCAGGGGAGCAGAGAGCAAGAGCTTCAGTCTGTCTCTCTGTCTCTGTTTATATCTCATTCAGGCTTTCCACCTCAGCTTGTCTGCCTTAGGCTACACCCATACTTCCAGAAATACTAAGACCCATAATCCCATCAGTACTAAAACACATAATCCCAGGAATAATGAATCAAGTCTCAAGCTGTAGAAGTCCCCACCCCGTGACTCATGAGGCTTTGGGGAGACAACTAGACATAAACCATAACAAAGGGAGAATAAGGGAATGGGGAAACAACAGAGGAATTGAACTGAGTCCTGAACGAGGCACAGAGGATTTACAGTGAGCACTGCCATCAGACAGATTAAAAATGTACAACAAGCTTAATTAGAAAAACATGAAGGAAAATCAATTTCAAGGATTATAAGTTTCTACTCAGAAAGCATAGCAGTCAGAAGAAATAGACAGGATGTTTTAAACTGCTGTGCAAAAGAACTGTCAACTCAAAATCCTATTCCTAGTAAGAAACACCTTTTAAGAATGATGAGAAAATGTAAACATTTTTAGATGAAGGAAAAGCAAAAGACTGTCACCAGTAGATTTAGTGTAAAAGAAAGACATGTGAAGGCCAGGAAGGGGCAGGAGGGAGAAAAAGGGGAGCAGGAGGGGGAGGGGAAGTAGATATAAATAGAATGACATGTATTATGTACATGAGCAACCTCTGACATGAATGTAGGCATCGTGTACTACAAAACATGCACTGATTAAAATAAAAACTTTAAAAGTAGAAGAAAAATAAAAGAAAGGCAAAAGCAATTTGTCTAAAAAAACCCAAAGGTCTCAAACATGAGGAAGAATAACTATGTTCAAGGAAAAACAAGAGTAAATACAATATTTTGTTTTCTAAATGATAGTTGATGATTGATCAAAAATTGTACTGTCTATTCCACTTCCAGTATCTACAGAGGAACTATTTCAGACAATGACACAGTGAATGGGAAAATAGAAGGGAACACTGAATGAGGCAAAATTCTCAGGGAACAGAGATTGGGTTAAAGACATAACCCAACTGTATACTGTCTACAAGAAATTTGTTTCAAATATAATATATTAGGTAGATAGCAAGTAAAAAGTTGAAAAAGAACCATTGTTTAATGTAGGAACCATTAAATATTAATTAAAGCAAAGCAAAAGAGATACTATTGTATTACTAAAAATGGAATGAAATTATGTAGGACAAAAGGGAACAATACATAATGATAAAAGGATCAAGCTTCCCAGAAGATATGTGAAGCTAATGAATATTCAATGAGCAGTAAAGGTATAAACTCAATAAGGTAAAAACTGTTCAAATTGAAAGAAAAGATAAACAAATCAATAATTACAGTTGGAGACTTCAGTGTCCTTCTCTCTATTGGTAAAACAGCAAGACATAAATTCAACCAGTATAACAACTCAACGATAAATATCAACAGAATCTAATTACCATCAATAAAACATGTATACACAACAATGGCAGACTATATATTTTGTGTGCACATGGAATATATATTAGGGTAGGGCCAGCCAAATAGCTCAGCGGATTAAGGCACCTGCAAGCAGGTGCAGGGACTTGGGGTTCAATCCCTGGGCCTGCCGTACTAACCCCACTCTGAGTCATGCTGAGATAGCAATTGAGACTGGGCATGGTGGCTCACACCTGTAATCCCAGTGCTTGGGAGTTGTAAACAGGTGGATCACTATGAGTTTGATCTAGTGGTGAGACCCCAAACACCTGTATAGCCTTCCCTAAAATAAGAAAAAAGAATATACCATAACACAACCTATACAAAACTCAATAGATTTCTAAAGAATATAGATGATGTTTTTTTGATAACAGTGTAATCAACTAAAAAGCAAAAACAGCTATAGTAGGAAAATTCTCAACTACTTGGAAACTAAAAGAACACACTTCTAAGTCTATGAGTTAAGTCTCAAGAAAAAAATTTAAAAATACGTTGCAGTATATTGAAATGAACACATAGGAGAGACTTCTGATCCTGTCCCTACAACCATCATGGAAACCAAGCTGAGCCCTACACTGCTTTGGGAGCAATTGTGAGCCTCGACCCACCGCCCACCTCTTTGGTTGAGGGACTTGGAGACCTGCAACTTTCACTTCCACCACTGCAGAAACCAGACTGAGTCCTGGAAAGCTTCCAGACCCTTAGCACCTATTCCCTATAATCTTACCATTGCAAGAACAGTACTGAGCACTCACAAACTTTGAGAGCTTCAAAAATATCAAAGTGAAGGAATAAAATATAGTCTCAGACCTGCAGCCTACCCAGAACAAATCTAGAAAACAAGAACATAGGAGAACTTGAAAGTCACACTCTTGAAATTTCTGAAATGATAGCAACTTAAGTAAAGAATGACAACGTCAGGATACAGAAGTCATATTACGAACAAATCTCTCAGGTACAAAAAGAAATGACAACAACCATCACAGAATTGCCCAGCATATCTAAAGAAGACATAGATTAAAAAATAGAAGGGCAAAAAGAAATTAAAGGAAATAATCAATGAAAAATGCAGGAAGGAATTAGAATGCATGAAACAGAGTTAAACAGATATGTAGGACGTGAAGAATTCCATTGAAAGCTGGTAAAACTGCTTGAGTGAAACTGAGGATAGATTTTCAGAACTTGAAGACAGCTTTGTAGCTAGCAATCATGAAAGAAATGTCTCTTAAAAATATCAAAGAGCCAATAAATAACAATTCAATAGCTATAAAATGATGCAAAGAAAACAATATAAGACTGATAGGTGTCAACAAAACAGCAGGAATCAGCACAAATGACATAAAAAAATTATTTGCAGAAGTAGTACCAGAAAATTTCCCAAGCATGGAAAATGAATCTGAAATATAAAGTGGGCCATATAGAGCCCCAATTATCCACAACTAAAATATATCTATGCCCAGACATATAATAATGAAAATACCAGAAATTCAGCAAAAGTACATAATATTAAAAGCTGTCAGAGAACAGAAACAGATCAGTTATAATAGAAATCCCATCAGAATCATGCCAGATTTCTGAACATACACCATCAAATCAAAAAAAGCTTGGAATGAAGTATTTCAGGCCCTGAAAGGAAACGACTTCCAACCAGAACTGATGTACCTTGCAAAACTGTCTATTAAAATTAATGGAGAAATAAGATACATCCATAACAAAGAATAACTGAGGAAAATTATGAAAACTAAATCAACCTTACAAAGTGTAACGGCAGGTTGTCTAGAAAGACATGAAAATAACCACAAATTCCAGAACAATATAAAAGTACCACCAAGCAGATCAGGTAATTAAACAGAGAGGAAATGCAGGGAACCGACAGCAAGAAAATCACATGACAAAGAAGAGCCAATACATATCACTTATAATCACCAATGCAAATGGCTTCACTTCATAAAACAAAGGAAGCCAATTGGTAGACTGGATTAAGAAACAAAACCCAAGAATATGCTGTATAAAAGAAACACATCTAACTGAAAAGGAAATTCATAGACTGAAAGTCAAAGGATGGAAAACAATACTCCATAGGATAGGACCCTGGTAAAAGCAGGGGTATCTATTCTTGTTATTGGCAATGTGAACTTCAAACCAAGAAAGAAAATGTGTTGAAGAAGGTCACTGTATACTTGGTAGGGGTAAACTGCAAGAGTAAGAGATAATAGAGGAAAGGGATAAATGAACTATAGTGTGTCTAAGGAGAGTCACCCAGAGAAAAACATTCTCTCAGGCTTTCACAGAAAGCAAACTGGCCAAGCAATGGCTGTGACTCGTCCCAAAGGCTGACACTGACAACAGTTCTACAAAGCACTGTACATGGTTTCAAAGTTAATCCTGAAGGGATTTGACCTTGGAAGATACAAAAGATGAATGTTTTGTTATACAGTTCTTGCTTTGACTTGCCCTTGATCACCCAGCAAAAAAGCTTAATTACAAGGCATGAAACACAGAGCTAGACTGGTGAGATGAGCTGTAAGAGGCTTAGATGAATAGCCTCCAACGTTGCAAGTTTCACTGGTGGCCCACTGCAATTGTGGAACATTGGACTGTGTATAGATATCGGTGTATAAGGTTGATAAAACAATTAAACATTAACACTTTCAATAAAAAATAATTTTTTTTAACAGTTGACACACTGCACATTGTCCTCACAATAGTTATACAGAGCACAGTGTGTGGGCATGACCCACCTTTCTATTGATGTTGCTAAGGAAAGAAAAAAAAATTCTTCTCTTTGAATTAAGGGGAAGCAGATTTACAAAAGAAAATCCCAAAACTCCAAAAACATATGGCAATTAAATAACTTCCTCCAAAACTGTAAATGGGTTACAGATGAAATTAAAGAAGTTAAGCAATATTTATAGACAAATGAAAATGTAGACACAACCTACTGGAAAATGTAGGATGCAATGAAAGCAGTCTGAAGAGATAAATTTATAAGGGGGAATGCTCAAGTCAAGAGGACAGAATGAGTACAAATAAACAAGAGTGTGCTGTACTTTAAGTTTCTAGAAAAAAGAGGAGCAAGAAAAGCTTGAAGCCCAAAGAAGATAGGAAATTATGAAGATCAGAGCAAAATTTAATATAATGGAGATCAGGGCTGGGGAGATAGCTCTGAGGCACAAGCGCCTGACTGGCAAGTGCAAGGTCATGAGTTTGAACCCCAGTCCCACATAAACTAAATAAATTAATTAATATAATGGAGATGAAAATAATGCAAGGTATTAATGTATCAAACAGTTGGTTCTTTGAAAGAATGAAGAAAATTGATAATACCCTAGCTAATCCTAAGGGGGAAAAAAAAGAAGAAGAAAGAAAAAGTTCAAATTCATGCAATAAGGAATGAAAAAGATGAAATCACTACAGATCCTATAGAAATTCAAAATATCAGTACCTACTTTGAACATCTTTACTCTCATAGGATGGAAAACCCAGAACAGACAAATTACATAATATGCATACTTTTACCAAAGTTGAATCAAGAAGATACAAAAAGTCTGATAATTAAATACCAGTCAACGAAATTGAAAATGTAATTAAAAAAAACCTCCTGCCAGCAAAGAAAAGCCCAGTTCCTTATGCATGCACAGCTGAATTTTGCAAGAAATTAAGAGAAGATTTAATGCCAATTCTTCTAAAACTCTTAAATGAAACTGAAAGGGAACCAGTTCACCCAAACTCATTCCTGGAGGTGAGTGTTTCCCTGTTACTAAAACTAGAGAAACACAGAACAAAAAAAGAAAACTGTAAGACAGTCTCGCTAAGGAACATAGATGAAAAATCCTCAATGAAACAGTAGTAGTGCCTGACTGGCAAGTACAAGGGCACCTGCCTGCTAGGTACAAGGTCCAGAGTTCCATCCCCAGTGCCACAAAAAGAAAAAAGAAGAAAGAAAGGAAAAGAAAAAGAGTAGCAAACAGAATGCAGCAAAGCATCAAGAAGATTACACATCATGAACAAGTGAGATTCAGCCCAGGAAGGCAGAGATTCTTTAATATGCAAAAATCAATGTGTATTACAAATATAATACACTATATTAACAGAACCAAATACAAAAATTTCATGATCATCTCAGTAGATGCAGAAAAAGCTTTTGACAAAGTGCAGCAAGTGATTTTTACCTCAGTCTGACAAAAGCCATCTACTACATCATACTAATTACACAAAAACTAAAAGCTTTCACGTTAAAATCAGAGAGAAGACAAGGATGTTTACTGTTACCACTCCTATCCAATACAGTTCTGGAAACATTATCCAGAGCAATTAGACAAGGGATAGAAATAAAAGCTATAATGATTGGAAAGGAAGAAGTTAAATTATCATTATTTGTAGAGGACATGATACTCTATATAAAGACACAAACACTACCAAAACACTTGTAGATGCAATAACCAAATTTTGTAACATCGGAAGATAAAATACAGTGCTCAAAAATCAGCATTTTTGTACACAATCAAGGAACACTCCAAGAGAAAAATTATGGAAACAATTCCCTTTTACAATAACATCCACAAAATGAAATACTTAGGAATCAGTCTCACAGAGGAAGTAAAAGATTCATACAGTGTAATTTACATTACTCTGAAAAAAGAGAATGAAGAGGATTTCAGAAAATGGAAAGAAATTTCTTTTTCCTGGATAAGAAGAATCAACATCGTGAAAATGGCCTTATTCCCAAAATTGTTATACAGATTCAATGCAATTCTGGTTAAAATATCTTTATTATACCTCATGAATATAAAATAAAAATTCCTAAAATTCATCTGGAATCAGCGGAGACTTAGAATAGCAAATGCAATCCTAGGCAAAAGTGGAAGGCAAAAGATATCCAATTCTTGCTTGAAATTACACTACAAAGATACTGTGATAAAATCAGCCTGGCACTGGCAAAAAATGACCTAAGGATCAATGGAACAGATTAGAAGATGTAGACACAACCATAAACACACTCAGCCACTTTATCTGGAATAAAGACAGTCTTTTTAATAAATGGTGATGTAAAAACTGGCTTTATATATTCCAAAGACTAAAATTAGTCCCAAGTTTTTCACCTTTCCCTAAAGCCAAAATATATAAAAGATTTAAATATTAAAACAGAAGCATTACATCTAGTAGAGGAGAGAGTGGGTAGAAATTTTGAAGACATGGGATAAGTAGAAAGTTCATGAACAGAAACCAAACTATATAGGAAACACTTGAAAAAAATCAATGTCTGGGACGTCATCTTTTCGAAAAGTTTTTGCACATCAAAGGAAATCACTCACAGAGTAAATAGAAAATCCATGCATTGAGGAAAAGTTTTAGCCAATTGCCCTTCAGACAAAGGATTTCTATCTAGAACATACAAAGAATTTTTTAAAAATAAGGCCCCCTCGCTGGGTGTGGTGGCGCATACCTGTAATCCCAGCACTCGGGAGGCTGAGGCAGGAGGATTGGTGCAGGTTCGAGACCAGCCTGGGCTACAAAAGTGAGCTCAAGACCAGCCTGAACTGCACAGCGAGACCCTGTCTCAAAAAGACAAAAAAAAAAAAAAAAAAAAAAAAAAAAAAAAAAAAAAAAAAAAAAAAAAAAAA